>CABHPP010136719.1:8333-52540 GCA_902168425.1 Peromyscus attwateri
GAGAGAGAGAGAGAGAGAGAGAGAGAGAGAGAGAGAGAGAGAGAGAGAACATTATTAAGATTTTTCTGTTGGTGTGTGTTGTGGCAGATGGGGAAGATAATGCGTGGACCATTCATGAAGTTTGTAGCACATGCAGCTTCCTTCACCATTTTCCTCGGGCTGCTCGTTATGAATGCAGCTGACAGATTTGAAGGCACCAAGCTCCTCCCTAATGAAACCAGCACAGATAATGCAAGACAGCTGTTCAGGATGAAAACATCCTGCTTCTCATGGATGGAGATGCTCATTATATCCTGGGTAATAGGTAAAGACTGATTTTCTGTCTTGTTCCTTTTTGCAGCCTTAGCAGTTGGACTGAATCACGCTGATTCTCCCACACAATCAGTTATACAAATGTATGCAGTAGGAAACAGTGTTCCATGCACCGTGACTTTTTGTGATCTTACACAGTTGCTATGGTGCCCTTATTACCAACGTCAGTCTCTTCATATGCCCTGTGATAATTGTATTCCCTCTCCCCAAAAGGAAGAAAACCAGCAGTATACCATTAATCAAACCCACCACCAATAAGGACAACCTCCCATGTGCACTTTGGGATGGCTTTGATTTCAAGCTTGAAAACAACTGCATCATTTTATGTTGGGATTTAAGAGAAACTAAAACTAGGAGCCACTCATTTTGATTGAAAATTTATTATGTACCAGGAATTGTTCAAAGTCCTTACCATACATCAGGCCACACAGCCTCTCAGATATCCAATCTTCTATATATAATAACATCTATTTTATTGAATTATGTGGGCATTAAGTAACTCACTTCCTCAGGTAGCTTGTGAAAGATGAGGAATTTAGTTTGAAGCACTATAGGATTTGATTTGTCTTTAGAATCCACTTACACCTGTGGATTGTCACTAAATACAATGCATGTGAGAAAAATATCTCTCTTGGATATTTATGAATAAACACATTCAACAGCTATTGAGCTGTCATTGGGTAATAAGGATACTAAGTTGAGTGGGATGTAGTCTTTCCATTCAAGGAAGTAATCTGGGTGACAAATCAAAAAGTTAAATCTCATTCATGAGACCTGTTAAGATACTACAGAAGCACAGATTGGGCATTTAAATATTAGTGAGGTAGGATGCAGAAGGAGCAGGGAAGTCCTCCCTAAATATCAATGGCACCTTTAATTAAGGCTTTAAGGATAAAGACATGCTAACCAGACCAAGCGTTTGGGGGATACGGACACAGAGGCATGGGAGCATCAGGTGTTGAGATGTAGAACTATAATAAGACTGGACCACTTGAAATATTGTGAACTCCTCCTGGCTGGTGTCTGGGGGCTTCGTGGATGTGGGTGATAGAGGTGGGTGGGTAAATGGTCAGAGGGTGATTTCCAGTGGCTGCTGCTGATGGGTCAGAGCACATTTCAGAAATGTCTCAGTGGTTTTAAGGTAGAGGGAGACTTGAAGGGGGGGTGGGGTGAGCCCAGAGGCTGGGTCCAACTGCAGTGATCCTAATGACAAGAGTTCCCTGAGTTCAGCATCCATGGGAGAGGACCTGGGAGTGGCTTAAAGTTAAACTGCGAATAACTTGGTAATTGTGTCTACAGGGAGGGTTGTGTATTAGAAGGTGGTTACTGTCCTCTAGGGGCTGGGGACAGAGCTGCCTGGGGTGAGAATGGGGACCATGAAAAAGTGCTCATTAAATTCATGGTTAATTCTGAAGTGTCCTGGCATTCCCAGGGATAAATGTCAACTGAGTCATGTGAAGACTGACTCCTGGAATAAGTCTGGCCATAGATAAAGTTCCAGAAATTCTTCATTTTCACATGACTCTTAAGGCCTTGACTGTATGAAATTCCCTCTGGAACTGTGTGGAGTATAAAGAGAAGACGCAAAGGCTCTTGGTACAGAACCTCCCACAGTCTCTTAGGTCTGCTCCATCACCTGTCCCTCTTAGTCACCCAGAAAAATGCCTGCAGTCATTTTATGTCACTTCTTGGGCATCCATGTCTTCTGGGCTTCTTTATGTTTGAGCCCAATGGGTAATCAGCTGAAATATTAGGAAGTAGTATAACAATTACAGTGTGCTTATTTTTATCTTTGTAAGGTAATTCACCAGCTACTGAATTATTGAAAACTTCTAAACCACTTGATTTCATAGATAGTTTCCCCTTGGTTTTACTAAAGTAATGCTGATCTTGGACACATATAGAACCTGACTTTTCTTTGACTCTTTCTTTTCTAATTTAATTGACAAACTGGAAGAGATGTATTCTATCTCTGCTCTATGACTTAAGAGTAAATACTATTTTATAGCCTCTATCTTATTACACTAAGAGCTATGAGGTTTTTTTAAAAAATATATTAGTATAAGTAAAATATACAATAAGGAATTGGAGCATCGGACAGGCTCAGAGTCTCAGATAATTATTAAACTTTTCACTACGTATTATTTGTTTTTTTATATGGTAAGCATTTCCTATTAGATAAGAGATATCTCTTTAAATACAAGACATAATTTTTAAAAGAAAATAAATTTTATTAATAGTATTAGAGATAATGAATGCTCATTTCATTCTTTATCAATAATTATTCTTCCTGTAATATATAATTTTTAGTATAGACTTAGATACTTTTTCAGTGAGAAACCAAAGCTGAGAATATTAAATATCTTTAATGTTATGAACAAAAACATTTTCCATGGAAGAACTGCCCTGATAACCTTTGTGTTTTACTTTAGAAATTATCTTACAATGTTTATTTGAAGAGGAAAACAAAAATGAATCAAAGAGACAGCTGTGTCCATGTAGACTATGTGGGTTTCTGGCTCAGTCTCTGACACTACTATCTATTTTCTTGTATTTTCGTTCTTGCAAGAAACTCACAGAAGCTTCTAGAAATATTAACGAGAAATAGGCTATGTAGGTCACAGGCCAGATGTATTATAGTGTTGGTGGAAAAGACATGGTTTTTGTTTTGTTGTTTTTAACAGCAAGCAAATCTATGTGATTTTCGTTTGATGAAAATTTGAAAAGCCAAAGAGTAGAACTGATATTCCAAGGGATTGTGGCCAGGCAGAGTAACTGCAAACCGATGTTGGTGCAGGGTCTGGCAGGGAAATAGGGCAGGGGTTGTGTGTGAGGGGCTTCGTGTTCAGAAGTCCGAGGATCATTTGTCATTTGTCACCCACAGCGAGCTGCTGAGAAAGCACAAGCGATCCTGGGTTGACTCGAACGGGGTTAGAGCAGGGTCAGGGCTGTCATTGCTCTGCTGTGGAGATCATGGCTTCGAGAGTGACCCCACACAGTGGTCCTCAGAGGATTTGGGGGAGTTTACTTTTCATCACTGAAGGGGATGGAAAGGAGGGCTTCAATATTATAATTTGAGGCTTATTCCATTGGTGGGGGGGTCACTTAGAGAAGAAGGTGAAATATACCTGGAAGTAAGGACAAGCAGGGCGTTGAAGCTCAAGCCGCCTTAGTTTCACAGGTAAGCATGGCTCTGCTGGAGGAGAGCAAACGCAATGAGCACACAAGTGGGTTGCTCGTTAGAGAAGTTCAGATGCAGAGAGAGCTGGCACACTCTCCACTGCTCTAGAGAACAGAAATAGAGCCAGCACACTCTCTTTGAAGAGATGGTCCTCACAAGCTGGCAACAGAGCAAGCCTCCCTTAGAAGTAGGAAGTCACTCAACCCAGCGCGGTTTAAGCAGTGTGATCCCTACGGAGAACTCTCCTGCATGGGGGAGAAGCCAGACTAGATGTGGACAATTTCAAAGGTCCTTAAGCAACAACCCAGAGGGTGGGATCAGCATAGAGGGAATTGGACAGGCACACTTCCTGAATAGCTCTGAGTGTTCGCTGTAGTTTATCAGATGCAGCAAGATACCATTTGTACCAGAAAAAAGGTGGAGCAAAGGTATGAGGAGAAAGACAGTTTCAAAATGACTGGACTGTGTGAGTTCCAATGTCCACTTGGTTCCTGTACATTACTCTGAATCACTGTAATCTTTGTTAAAGTTGGGAAAACTTGGGGATCACACCAAGAACATAGATATCTTTAGGTTTTCCCATACTGTTCAATGTTTTGGTGTGAATGTGAGTCTTGCACTAGTTCCTGTTATAAACTTATAAGTCAATGCTAATGTCCCCTTAACCTGAAATTACCTAACAAGGGCAATGATCATGGCATTTTCTTCATTTGGCAGGGCTGCTCAGCCACTGGACTAGCATGTTCTGTGATAAACATGAGATGGATGTGGGAACTGGGGCAAGAGATGCTGAAGGTTAGGGGAGAGGCCTGCTTCTAAGTCTGTGTAGGAAGTTCTTCGTGAGAGAAGACTTGAATGAGCAGGTGGATTGTGTTCCTGCACAGGGCTCTAGTGTGTCAGACAGGACAGCATTTTTAACTTCTTTTTAATCCAGTAATATCCTTCAAGTTAAGAAAAAGGGTGCATGAAAGTTACAAGTAAATCAAAGAAGCAAGTGCTCTAAGTTAAGTATTTGTCACAGTTTGTCACAAATGCCAGCACCGTGCTCTGTATTTTACACGTATCATTTCATTTGTACATTGTGGTCTTGTAAAGTAGGTACATGTTGCATTTTCATTTTGCAATCTACATTCTAGAAAGTCTAAACACTTTGCCAATGACTCTGCAGCCAATTATTGCAGAAGCAAAATCTCACAACCAATGCTCGTAAGTGCTGCACTAAGGTTTTGGAAAACCATGAAATATTGTTAATAATTTATCAAAAAGTCAATCACTGTTAGTGCAGTGATGCAATCAGCTACTGTAATTTCCTCTAGTCTTCCAAGATGCTTGTTTTAAATTTGTTCACAGATTGCATGCCATTTAAACTTTTGAATTTTACTTGATGGTGTGTGTTCTGGTTCCTCAAGACACACATGGAAAAACTAAACACACAATATCTACATTGAAAGAAGTGTAATTTTATTAAGAAGAATTTTCTTGTGAGAAAACAAATGTGGAGCCGGGGGAGAGAGGGAAAGGGCTCTCAAACCTGGTGGGTATTAAGCCCTGAGGGTTGGTAATGGAAGGGAGGCATCTTTGGTTAGATGTGTCCAAACTTTCACTCAGACTAAGAGAAGTATGGCAAGACCATTAATCTTTGAATCAAAGTCCCCAACAGAGAAGTCCTATGTGTTCCTCAGTCTTTGTCTAGAGGGGCACACAGTAGGAAAAGTGGAGGTGGTTTTCAGAAGACAGTAGATGAGGCTCATGGTCAAGGAAGGTTCGGTGGTTGGATGTCGGCAGGTAGTTCCCATGATCTGTAACCCACAATAATTTATAAGATGTCATATCAAATATCTGTATAATTTCATTGTGAAAGTATGAGCACTTCCATTTTGAGTATGTAGATATGTTGTGCTTAGGATATTAAAAAGAACATCTTAAGTATTTTTCCATGATTAGAAATAAAAGATCAATGTGGTGTTTTTTCACTTGAGATTCTTGATTAATTTCATTTGATTGCTTTCAGGTAACATGGTGATATTGTTGGACTAGGTTTCTGGGGGTGGGGAAATTGTGACTGGAGAGAAAGGTAGGGGAAATTTACAGAGCTGTGAATATCAGGTGAGACCTTTCCAATTGTTTTGTCTTCATGGAAGAGCTAAAGTTAGAATGAAATTGAGCTGATATATTAATCCTTTACTGATACAGGCATGATATGGGCTGAATGTAAAGAAATTTGGACTCAAGGCCCCAAAGAGTACTTATTTGAGTTATGGAATATGCTTGATTTTGGGATGCTGGCAATCTTTGCAGCATCATTCATTGCGAGATTCATGGCGTTCTGGCATGCATCCAAAGCTCAGAGCATCATTGATGCAAATGACACTTTGAAGGACTTGACAAAAGTCACACTGGGAGACAACGTCAAGTACTACAATCTGGGTGAGTTTATGTTACTGTGTAAACTACTGAAGATAAAATATTTTCTTGTAAAGGAGAAATAAGTAGTAGTAGCTTTTTTCCCCAGTTCACACAAAATCGTTTGTTGATGGCATCTGTATTTGAAGAATAACATCACCTGAAGATTTGTGGTTTCTGCCTCTACATTTGGTTTATCTTCTGCATGGAAACCTTTATTAGCCACAGGATTCATCACCGATTCCTTCTCAAATCAACTGGATAGCTACCAAATCCATTGAGAATCCCTGTACCATATCTTATAATTATGTATTTTTCTGTTGTCTTTTTCTTTTTACTGAGTCTTTGTGTGTGTTTCCCATACAAGACTGAGTACCCAAAGAGTCCAGAAGAAGTTGTTAGATCCACTGAAGCTAGAGTTACAGGTGATTGTGAGCTTTTCAACATGGGTGCTGGAAACTGAACTTGTATCCTTTATAAGAGCAGCAATCACTCTCAACTACTGAGCCCTCTCTACAGTCTCATATTTTTCCTTGTCTATTAAGAGAGTTCACATGAGACAGTGATCCAAAAAATGCCAGTATAAGATATCTGTATTCTATCCATCATGTCTTCCATATCATGAAAGAATTCCCTTCCTTCTAAAGCCTCCAATAAAAGCTCTTATTTTGGCTGCACTTCTGTCTGCAACGATGTAAAGAAAGCAGAGATCATATTGTGCGTCCCCTATCTACTTCAGTAAAGTTAGTTCTTTTGCTTTTAAAATTCACTGTGTGTTTTCCTAGTGCACAGAGCTGAACAAGCTCCATTTGGGTTTCTGTAAGAGCAGCTCTGAGTAGTGACCGTGGGTTAAATATGGCCTCTTACTGCAGGCTTTGTCTGAGCATTTGACAGGATCACATGTTGATGGCAGAAGTTCATCCAACATTCCTTTATTTGAACATATTCAACAGCTGTGAAATGTTAAAGTAGAAAGAGAAAAGTTCACATGTGAACTATGCATACATGATGAAATGATACTTGGCTTTAAATAAGAAAGGAGATGATTATTGCAAAAGCATGATGAACATCATGCTACATGAAATAAAACTGACATGGAAAAATCTCATGATCTCACTTACATGTGTCTCACATAAGCAAAGCATGATGGTGGTAAGCAGGAATGGAGACGTGTGGGCCGGAGAGAAGAACATGCTGTACTCAGACACAAGCCACAAATGCTGATGTTCTGCCATGCAACATGGTGGCTGTAGTTAACCAGCGTACCACACATGGGAAAATTGCTGAGATAGCAAATTTTAAATGTTCTTACCACACAGAAAAAAGTATGTGATGAGGTGATTGATATATTAACTATATTAATTTAATCAGCATGACATGTCAACATATGTGACATTGAACCCACATACACATGAGTTTTAAAAGTTTATTTTTGAATGATTTTTTTTTCTTTTAAGACATATAAACTGTGTCAAAGCAAAATAATTTTTGAAGTCTCTAGGAGGGGTCTCAGGCACTGAAAGTATTAAGAGATAAAACAAACAAATGAATATGAAGTAGAGTCTCAGTCATCAACTCTAAAACCAATAAAAGGGCAGATGTCATACATCAGAGCTAGGTGGATCCCTGAACTGGAGTCTCCAAATTTGTAAGAATTATCATCCAGTTTTCAGCTAGCAGTGGACCAGGGCAGCATTCTCAATGAGGGGTAGAATGGTGATGACTGTAAATGGTTGATCTTGAGGGATGCTTCTGTGGGGACCAGAGAAGTTTCACAAGAAAGAGGGCAAGTCAACATGGTTACTATCCCAGGTTAACAAACGGTGAGCTATTTATTTCCCCAGGGGAAAACTGACTAAGGAAAGGAAATAAATTTCAATATTCACCCAAGTAAAATAATCTCTCCCATAGAAAAGGCTTGGGGAAAATAAATCTATTAATGTTTAACTGACATCTTTGTGGGCTTAACGTTTATATCACTAAAGTGTAATTTTCATTATGGATTTTAGTATTTATTTCAATCCTAGGTTTTTATTTAAGGAGTTTCAAAATATACTCAAAGACATCTATTTAAAGGTAATAATCAAAACACTATAAAAAGAAACCATATTCATAAGTTTTGTGTTATCCTTTCCTAATTCCACTTCTCTGAAAATAACCAAATGCAAATTTGTAATCATATTTTCCTCATTCTTACACACTGTTTTGCATTTTTCTTCATAATGGTTTCTTAAGTGGTTTTTGATGGCTTAATGTAATGATGCCAGAAGAAATTATTAATGAATTGTAGAAAAATTTGTGGCAAAAATAGACTTGTTTTACTGACCAATAAATGTATTTCTAGTAGGTTTAAATAATAAGAAATATATAGGCATCAAATGACATTATTTTGTGGTTATAATTCAAGACTGAATAATAAATGATATAACTTAGTAAGTGCCAGATGTTTCTAAGCACTGTCTGTATGTGAACTTATTGAATTTTCAAAGGCAGATGAGAGCCATGGGAGCAGTACTCTCTCACTGTTAGGGAGAGAGGAGTAAACCTAAGAGGGGTTATTTGTATAAGTTCTTTCAGTTGGAGATACATAGCTATCAATAGGGACAATTGCTCAACTCATCTACCGTGGATTTGCCAGATTAGGAATTATACCCTGTTGAGAATTCATAGCAAACCATCTCAGTCAGGTTAGAAGATATGGCAGGCACTTGAGAAGTTCTTCAGAATGGAGACTTTCACTTGAGCATACATTTATTATTATCAGCAAAGAATTTACAAAGAATAAGCAACCCATAGGAATTACTTGTCTCTGATTTTTTTCTAGCCAGGATAAAGTGGGACCCTTCTGATCCTCAAATCATCTCTGAAGGTCTTTATGCAATTGCTGTGGTCTTAAGTTTCTCCAGAATAGCTTACATTTTACCAGCAAACGAAAGCTTCGGACCACTGCAGATTTCACTTGGAAGAACAGTAAAAGATATCTTCAAATTCATGGTCATATTCATCATGGTGTTTGTTGCCTTTATGATTGGAATGTTCAACCTCTACTCCTACTACATTGGTGCAAAACAGAATGAAGCCTTCACAACGTAAGTGGTCCTGGTATTCTGCTTACAGAATTTGATGACAGCTCAAAGGGAGATTTGCTCAATAACACTCAGTTCATGGGCCCATGCTTTGATGCAGACACCCTCTCTAAGTCTGTTTCAGCAAGACAGATGTTTTCAGAGTGACTTGTAAGAAGACCAACATACAGAAACCTTCCTAATATAAAATAATGATAACTTTTTTAGAGCTATATTATATGGTAAATCCTCCTACACACACCTTTATTATCGACAGTGCACAAGAAGAAGAAACTAAAGCTCACAAAAGCTAAACAATGTTCTAGATGTTGCATAAGTGCTGACATTATTTACTAAGTAGCATCCACTGTCCTATTCCTCTTTCATGGGGACTGCTGGGGCACTAGTGTGAGGACAGCTCTTCTCCTTGTTCAGTTAACCAGAACTTAACACTGGACAGATTATAAATAGCAACAGTGACAAGATTATGACTTGTGTTCAGCACACACACATACAGTTTGAATAAACTGTGCTGGAATAGATGTCTTAAATGTCAGTGTCTATGGCACATGACAAGTGGCATCTGAAGAGGAACCTACTGTTTTTCATATTCTTCTAAAGTGCATTTTTTTTTCAATAGAAAATTAAACCAACTGGGTTAAACCTATGAGCTTAACTCCAGACAAATGATTGTGCCTGAAGCATCACAATTCTTCCTAGGATATGCCAAGAATTTTGGTGCCATATTTATATTTATATTGTCATATTTCCTTATATATATAATTATTTTCTATTTATTTTGTGTGAATGGAAGTACAGATGAACAAGAAACTAAAATTACTCTAACAAGTTGTATTTTTATTAAGTAATTCATTTAAATTTTCCAATGCCAAATCCATAATACCAAAATCTGTATTCATGAACTTATCCCGGCCTTTAATGAGTGTCTATTCAATGCTAAATCTTAAGCTACACACTTCATATTACATCGTTGCAATGAACCTAAAACTGCTATTTTGCCCATTTTACAGAAAGGAAGTTGAAAATTCAGACAAGAAGATAATTTTCTCATGAATATCTAATAGTTTATAAGAATATTAAAACCACTCAGAATTATGATGATGTTATTATTATGTATTAACATCTTTTCTTATATTTCTTTTTCTGTTATCTTTCTCCCAGAGTTGAGGAAAGTTTCAAGACACTGTTCTGGGCTATCTTTGGGCTTTCAGAAGTAAAGTCAGTGGTCATCAATTACAATCACAAGTTCATTGAAAACATTGGCTATGTTCTGTATGGTGTCTATAATGTCACGATGGTTATTGTTTTGCTAAATATGTTAATTGCGATGATCAACAGTTCATTCCAGGAAATTGAGGTATGAAATCCATATGTTCTTATAGTCCATGTTCATGTTTCAAGTATTGTAAGGATCAACTAATCAGTGGAATGAAGTGTACTCTCCATGATTTGTTATTTCTCCATGCTTGCTTGAACAGTGTTGGTCTAGGAATGCAGACAAGTTTCACTTTCTTTTAAACGCAGTATTGATGGAGTATGCTGAGTCAGCAGAGGATAAGGGATAGCACTGTCTAATTTATTACTGTTTCTTAAAACCTGAAACACTGTATCAAGATGAAATTTTATTTTTTGTGGTGTTTTGTTGTTCTGCTTTTTTTAGATACTGTCTCATGTAGTTCAGGTTAGCCTGGAGCTTGCTACATAGCAGAGGATGGCTTTGTGCTCCTGATCCTCTAGCTTCTACCTTCCAAGTATATATGCTACTGTACCTAGTGTTGAATTAATTTTTTAGTCAACAATTATTGCTATCAGCCAGCTGTGGTGGCCTAACCCTGTAATCCCAACATTTGTGAGACTGAGGCAGGCGGAGCAACATGAATTTCAGACCTGCTTGGACTATACAATAAGACTCTATTTCAAAATAACAGCAACAAAGGAAAAAATATTGTTTACAAATAATATACTGTCCAAATCTTTTTTTGAACTACATTCAGAATTGATTATTTCTCAAATTGGTGATGACTGTGTAAGTTTGTATTCTAGAAATATTGATTCCAGAAATATCCTAAATGAATGAGTGATTGAATGAAGGATACATTTTCACAGTGTTTTAGAAAACACACTTGATACCTTGCATACTATTTATAAACTCATGTGAATTTTGAGGTCAATAGTCTAGGAAGCCTAGAAAAATCTGAAGCAGACTTCAGAATGAGTGTGTGGAGCCTTCAGCCTTAGGAATCAGGCTATCTACCTCTAGCCATTGCCTCTTCTATGCACACAGTGTTCGAAGAACCTGATAATTCCATATTTCTGTGCTAAACATATGTCTATTTGTACAGGATGATGCTGATGTAGAGTGGAAGTTTGCAAGGGCCAAATTATGGTTTTCCTATTTTGAGGAGGGAAGAACACTTCCGGTTCCCTTCAATCTTGTGCCAAGTCCAAAGTCCCTGCTCTATCTCCTATTGAAATTTAAGAAATGGATGTCTGACCTGGTCCAGGGTCATAAGAAAGGCTTCCAAGAGGATGCAGAGATGAACAAGGTGATTAGCTTGATCATTTATCACTACAGTCATAATTGTTACCACCATGGTAACCACTGAGCAATAACCTTTAAAGAAGCTTTCTGTGGATAAGCCATGTCCCTCCATTCTCATCCCTAGTAACTACATATATGGTGCTCCTTGGTCTGGTGACTGTTTATAAAGAGCACACTGGACATTTCCTACTTAAAAACATGCAAGAGAAATGAAGCGTAACTAAATTAATGCATTGTCTGGTGTAGACAATGAAGTCAAGAGCATTTGGGGCTTTATTGTGCTGCTGGCACCCCAAGTTTCTCACTTCACTGTTAGTGATGTGCCAGCAGTTATCAATAGCTGATAGGAATTTGGCCATCTAACAACATCTGCATTGCAAAGTTCAGGAATGACTGCTCACACTCAACGTGGGAGGCCTGTGTTTGCAGCAAGGTGCTTGAAGAAAGAAGGTCTAAGATTACTGATTGGAAATAATAATCTCAGTAGGCAAGGTGATGTCAAGAAAGCACAGATGAGGAGTGGTGCTCAGATGGTGGGATAGGAGGCTTTCAGTATGTTCAGATATATTTCAAACACATATACAATGCTGTGTATACATAGGTTTGGAGACATGGGCTGAGTATAAACCAAGGAGGGGAGTTACACTAGCTACTTCCAGTGGAGGTGGATCATGATGGGGACATGTATGATAGAATGGAATGTATTCAAATAATGAACAGCTGTCAGTTTCTTCTGAAAAGGGATTTTGAAAGGAACAAGAATCTTTTTAGAGCATTCACTTTTTGGTTAGAGATTATAGGCTTTTTTTGTCTCTTCAAAAATGAGAAGAAAGGCAATGAGCAAAAGTTATAAATAGTTCAATCTCAGTTTTATGAAAGAACAAATTCATATTGATAAGATCTACCCAACAGAGCAGTGGATAATCTTAGGAAGCAGGGTGCCCCTGGAATTGTAGGTAACCAGTAAACTACAAATGTCTGACATTAGAAACCCAAAGCTGTTTCTCCCTAGAATGGGTGGGCCATTGGACCGAATGGTTGGAGGTTTCTTGAAATGTTAAGACTGTCTTTGGACGGAAGGAAAATGTGTTTAAGTTACTGCTCCCTTTGCAACAATTGTGTAGGACTCTAAGTCAGGGGCAAGCTTCATGGGTTCTAGTTTCCTCTCCAGCAATAGGAATCAAAATTCTGTCTGTGTTGCAGAGATTAAGTAAAATAAATATTAAAAGTGCTTTGAAACTTCTAAATGCTTGTGCATAGAAATTTGGAGGAAGCAGCATTGATGGCCTTCCTCCAGATGACTTATTTACAGGAGTCAGTGGGTTAAGTGGAAGACATTTTTCTTTACCCAATGTAATTAAATGTACAGTTGTCAGCTTTGATTAGAATTGTAACCTGAGAAAATTTAGTGTTTGAATAAATGTCCAAGAACTTGCCAAAAGGAAGACTCAAAAAGAATATGTTTCTCTCATTAAAACTTGCTGGGGAATTAGAGCAGGTAGCTTTTGGAATATGAAATGAAGAGTAAAAAAAAAAGCCATGCAACTGGACTCATTTTAATATCTATCTTTAAAAGAGAAATGAAGAAAAGAAATTTGGAATTTTGGGAAGTCATGAAGACCTTTCAAAATTTTCACTTGACAAAAATCAGGTAAGATAACACTTGAAAAAAGAAAGCCACACTTAGGTTGCCTATGATCACAGTTGTCTTGTCACAGAAAAAGACCAGTGTTTAGAAGCAACATTAAGGGATGGGTAGCAGGCGCTGGAGAGATGGCTCAGTGGTTAAGAGCACAGGCTGCTCTTCCAGAGGACCTGAGTTCAATTCCTAGCACCCACATGATGGCTCACAACCTTCTGTAACTCCCAGGGAATCTGATGCCCTCTTCTGGCCTCCACAGACACTGGGTATGCGCAGACATGGATGCAGGCAAAACACTAATGCACATTTTAAAAAGTAAAAAAGAAATAGGTAGCAGATACAGTTATGCTATTAACAACTATTATATCAAAGATTGTAATTGAGAATGCACCTATGTCTGTTTGCAAAAGGAATCAGTGTACATGTAAGCAGTGTGTTAACCACGAATTTGTGGGTCCTGACAGGTAGTGAGATACAAGGCACCAGGCCGGAGGGTTTGTTAACCGTGCAGAGCACACAGCCAGTGATGTCTGTTGGGCATCAAGAAGCTGTTTGCAGAGGTACTGTGAGGATTCAACAGATGTGGCCAGTACAGTTCGTAATGAGATAGGTATCTCGAGATACACCAGCCTCCTAATTTGGAGTCACCAAATCCTCAGTGATAAGATATTTACTCCCTTCCCTGTCAGTTATAAGTCACAGGGTTTTAAAAGACACCAAAGAGAAACTCAAGAAACTCGACAAAAGAAATGAGAAGAGCAGTTTGTCAGGAAGGAACCAAGTTCAGTTGCACATAATAAAAAGCCCAAATCATGGCGGGCAAAGCAAGGCAGCTGCCTTCCTGTTTCTGCTGTCATTTAACCTGCCCTGTGAGACAGTGTGCGGTGCTTGTTAAGGGTGAATGGCTGGGACCCTTCTGGAGTTTTCTTGTCATGGACACAAGATGACAGCTTTACCTCCTGTCATTACGCTCCCTGTTGAGGTATGAAAGAGGAATATGTATAAAGGAGAAGGGCTGGTTAGCTGAATTCCAGAAGTACCTTATAACTTCGTTATTCTGGTCTGCCAGAAATGAGTTGTGCTGCTACCCCAAGGAAAGCAAAGACCCAGAGGAGGCCACTGCGTTCTGTTTTGAACTGAATATTTTATGTCCCATAGCAGAACACATATATACTTAAGGTCTGTGTGACCATGATTCCCAGCCTCCCAGCTTTCTTTGCTACCATCTCAGCCACAAGTCTGTCAACCATTTCCCACTTTAACCAGAACCTAAAGGACAAATCTAGAATAAGAGGACCTAGGCCAGAAGCCCTACTCTCATTAGTAATTTCACTGGGAAAAATTTTCGTGGAACAGGATCCCAAGCAGGAAGGATGGTAGTGGAAGGAGGTGTGTATGTGTGACACACCCAGGAACCCATAAAGCCTGCTGCAACTTGGGGCTTTAGTTGCAGCAATGGGGTCTGGGAGTGAAATAGTAGCAGGTGCAGTGAAATAACCTGTAGTCCCCAAGGCAGTCACCCTTAAGGACTGTGGGGAATTGGCAGTCTTGCTATTCAAGTTGTTGTTTCTGTTGCCACTGAGACACCAGGCATTTTAAAATTGTATAGATAGGGGAGTCATGGAGTGAAATAAATAATAAGAGATCTACAAGGTCCATTTTCTCTGTGGAGAAGCTGGTGTGTTGGTTGGGGGGAAGTGGAGGAACTCTATCACTTCCTTCAGCTATGCTTGCTCTCCAAATTGTTTTTGCTCAGACTGATGTAGTTCAGTGCGTGCGTGCGTGCGTGCGTGCGTGGTGTTTACATTTTAAGGAATTGCAGGAAAAACAAGGGAAGAATGTAGCACAGACAGTATGTGGCTCACAACTCCAAAGTATTTAGTATCTGTTCACAGCAGAAGCTTCCTGCTCCTCGGCTTGTGGGGATGTTATGACAAGAACACTTTGAAGACACAGAGCATATTGAATATTTTGTAAGGGATTCCTCATGATAATGAATGGCCATAGGAGGGATGCTTACAAACACTACCTTGACATTGCCTTCCTTGTTTTTAGAATGTAGACATCAAACACACTGCCATCCCAGAGTGTTTGCAACATCAAATTGGTCCGTGCAGAAAGTGCTTACGACAATATCTGAGGCAGAGTAGAATACAGAGCTACTTAATTATCATCGCAAGAGTGGGAAGAACAAACACATGCACACAGTTATAGTCACATGGGGAAACCAAAATGGGATTCGGCCTAAAAGTCCTACAGAAAGGGTACAAACAGAAAATGAAGGGAGTCCAGCTGAGTAATGTAAATGGGTGTATCTGGAAAAAATAATTGGAAATAAGTGAATTAGCAAGTGGAAAAAACAGTAATGATAATGGAAAATCATCATGCCATTTGGAAGCCAGCATGCATTAATTGAGAAATGACACCAGCATTAGCATATGTTGGGTATGCTTGACAGTACACACACACACACACACACACACACACACACACACACACACACACTCATCACCATTATATTGATTTTCCCATTACATTCCAGCTAAGAATTTGCACAAATTGCGTAAGCTACTACACTCTCAAGGGATGACTAAAGGAATAAAATATGTAGTAAGGCATGTGATGGGAAGTTGTTTTGTTACTTCTGTGTTAGTACCTGCCTCTCATTTTCCTTGGTAAAATCATACTGGTCATGGCATCATAACCTATCCCCGGGTCAAGAAGAGGGTGTGAATGTCTAGGCAGCACAGGCTGTGTCTTAGTTGATCCAGTTGTGGAGTTTGGGGTGAGATGTTGATTCTGATGTCAGTTTAACAGCTGGAAAACCTTTTCATGAGGTCATATACTATGGCAGCCACAGAGATGTGGCGTTCATATCTTTCTTCAAGACAGGGGTCACCTGGCAGCTTCTAGCTGTAGAATCTTTGAGAACTTGTCACTCCCTTGCTGTGACTGTGTCCTTTAGGTCCTAAGTGCTCCTGTCCCACAGTGACCCCCACCCCATGAAGTCAAGACACTGGAATTGGGCTGGACTCCATGGGGCTGGCTGCTCTTCTAGACAATCTTCATGCCTTTCCTGCTTTCACAGGCCAGCCAACCCTTAGTGTTGAGGGGAGCAGTGTATGGAGGGAAAGTGAGAGGGTAATGAGGGATAGAATGAGCAGAGCACATGACACACACATGTAAGGGTCATAGATAGAACCCATTATTTGTATGTGACAGGTTCATACATGCAATTCTGGATATATCTCAAACTAGTGCAGTCTTTGACACTTGCATCCTGGATGCTCAAATCAATACAAATGTCCATTTTCCTAACATGTGAGCATCTGGTTTCAAATGATTTTATTTGAAAAAAAAAGTTTTAAATTAGTCCATTTATCTTGAAAATAACCTTTTCCCAGTGTTGCTGAAGGAGGCTCCTCTGGGAACATGCCGTTCTGTAGGTACAGATTCAAACTCCATGGTTCAGGCTTCATACCCCACAGCTTGGCTTGGACGTTTTCATGAAGTTGGCCTCTAGGATGGAAGTTTGTGTTTTATCCAAGGCCTCTTCTGACTGCTTGAAGACGACAGTGTTTAATTAGCTATGGAAATGCTGTCTTCTCATTTGTTGCAGGCATACCATACAATCCACAGGATGAGCCAAGTAAAATTTCTTCTCAGTACTCACTGAGCAGGCCTTCTCATCTTCTTTCATATCCTTTATTTCAAATGTTTCCTGGCTTCGATGGAGGCTAGTGTTAGCTTTTCAGACATACAGTGCAAAAGAAGGGTGTAATTGAAAACTAGTCTCTGCCATTCACCATTACATACGTAAATCTGCCAATGTAGAGTGATGTCTTGAATTCCTGCTCTGCTCCTGTTCCAGCACAGGTCATGATCAGGTTGTTTATATCACAGTGGGTTTTATGCCTTTTGGGTAGTTTGTTCTGCCCTGGGTTCAGTGAGAATATATATATATATATATATATATATATATATATTCATATATATGTGTGTGTGTATATGTATATACATACACATATATGTGTATATATATATATGTGTATATATATATGATATACACTGGTTATATATCCAGGAATTATGGTTTTAGCCACTACTTAGGGTAGGAGCTACTTAAAATGAAATCATCCAAAGAAGCAAGCAGGTAAAATGTTGATCCATCTTTCTACATGATCTTGTGAGAATTCTCATGTGATTTCCTTTATACATTAAAATATGACGGAGGGTCCTGGAAATGTGTGTACTCACTAAGCTCTGGGGAAGCTGAGTGTGGTGGCTCATGTCTCTAATACAGTGCTCAGGTAGCAAAGATAGAAAGATTGCTGCTCAAGGCCCACCTGGTCTACATAGTGAGTCCTAGGCCACCCAGGGCTATGTAGTAAGAACATGTCTAAAAGAAAAGACTTTAAGACATCATTGGGGGGGAGCCACATTATATAATTTTCTAAATGACTTAGTCATAGGCTTAGATGCATCAATCAAAAGCAACGTTTGGCAGAGTATCCCCAGTGTATATGAACTAGATCAGGACCATCTATGAACAGACTTCCAACCATATAGTAGATACACATTGCCTCTCTACAATAATAACAGATATTGGCAATACCTATCTGCTGTGGGATGGTCTGTATGTCAAATTACTCTGATTGGTCAATAAATAAAACACTGATTGGCCAGTGGCTAAGCAGGAAGTATAGGCGGGACTAACAGAGAATTAAAAGAACAGGAAGGTGGAGGGAGTCACTGCCAGCCACCGCCATGACAAACAGCATGTGAAGATGCTGGTAAGCCACGAGCCACGTGGCAAGGTATAGATTTATAGAAATGGAATAATTTAAGATATAAGAACAGTTAGCAAGAAGCCTGCCACGGCCATACAGTTTGTAAGCAATATAAGTCTCTGTGTTTACTTGGTTGGGTCTGAGCGGCTGTGGGACTGGCAGGTGACAGAGGTTTGTCCTGATTGTGGGCCAGGCAGAAAAACTCTAACTACACCTATCATTACAAGCTGGAAAATCCATACAGCTTTTGTTTTGCAATATTATTTTCTCTATTCTGCACCTGAGGTTGCTGAGCTCTGAGAGATGAAGTACTTTGCCTAAATTTCAGCTGTAGACAAGTGACAGTTGAAATCCAAGTCCACAGCCACTTAGTTCTAAAGCAGGGGGCTTCCCAACAGTGCACACTATGGTCCACCTCACATCTGCATTTTGTGAGGCCTGAGTACATCACCTCCACTGTCTTATTTCCTTGTGTTTTCCCAGGATCCTGCAATTTAGTCCTTACAAAAATAAGATAGACTTCCAGAATTATCTGTAAGTTCAGGAAGGCAGGAACTTACTTTCTTCTCCACATTAATAATAAACATTTTATTTAATGTTCCTCATGCATATTCTGTGGTCTGTAGGATAAAAATGCTAATATAAAACATGAAATGAGAAAGGAAAGGTATAAAGAATGCAGAAACGGACTTGGGGCAGGCGTAGCTCATGACACAGCACCTACCTAGCATGCACAGCCCCATGAATTTGAGCTCCATCTCTTCCAAACATGCACAAAATATAATAATACATTGGTTTTTTTTAAAGAGCAGTCCATGCTTCATTCTGAACTGGAGAGTAGCTGTTTACAGATAGTAAGAACAAAGCTCGCACTCAGTCCTTTGCTCCTTTACTGTGGCTGCATCTCTAAATTCAAACGTTCTTCAGATTGCCCATTGAATTCCCTGGTATGAGCTGAAGGGCTAACAAGCTGCTGTGCCATCTCTCTAGACTCTTAAGCTGGCTGGGTAGCTGGCCATGGAGCCAGATGATAAATGAGGATTTTGTGCCACCAAGTGGTAACAATGCTTCTTTGCATGTTGGGTACATTTCCTCTTACACATTATTTTGTTGCCTTATTCAATTAAAAAAATGATTTGTTGAGTTGTTATATTGGAAAAATAACAATATCATTTTTTCTGAAATAACGTTTCATCCCAAACCTGATATTTCAAAACAGAACTAGTCACAAAACTATTGGTATGAATTAATATCTGCCTGCTTGTGAACCATCAGTCTGTTAGTTGGTTCCTAGTCAGGATCGATTTTGCCATTGATCCCCCCACAAGGATAAATTTGATTTGGAGATATTTGGGCTTGTTAGACAGGGGTAGGGGCTGCTATCTGCATCTATGGCTTAGGAATCTTAGGCATGCTGCTAAACACTATACAATACATAGGACACTGCCCACAGTGAAGACTTTTCCAGACCATGATATTGATCTTGATGTTGCTGTGACCAAAAAAGCAAGGTTTTGTCCACCTGGCATGCATTTGAGAGGAAATGTGGGAATATACCATAGTTTTGGTTCCCCCAGGCCTTAAGATCAGCTCCTTAGAAAGCCACATCTGTGCTCTTCCACACACAAACCTTCCCTGCACTATTACCATCTCAGTGTAACCTGTCTATGACAGCCTGTAAGACATCTGCTTATGTCCTAAAACTATTCCTTGTGTTTCCAATACATGTTTACCATGAAGCTAAGCTACCACTACCTGGCTAAGATCTCATATTGGACATGTCCAACTCAACAAGAACTCCACAACCCCAGTACATCCCACTGGTGATGAAAAACCCATCATTCCATTCTTTACACAAGACAGCAGTGTTTGAGCACCTGCTGTATGCCAGTGCTGCCACAGGGGCCCTGAAATAAACTTCTGCCAAGACCGAAAACATAAGAAAACAACCATGCAACCAAGCCAGTGTAAGAATCATGAGCAGTTCTGACAGGTGCTGTGAAGAAAACAAAAGGCCTGGCCAGTTCAGGATCTTTGTTATCATTAGATGGGCAAGAAAGCTTTTCTAAAGAGCTTATGCCTTAAGCTAAAATCTCAATAATCTGACTGAGCTATTTTGCTAGCACAAGGAAGGAAAGGTTTTAGGGATGGCAAACACAATGGCCTTTAATTTGGAGAGCAAGTGAAAGATGACCTATGTGACATTCACAAACTATTAGGTTAAAAGAAAAGACTATCTTTTCAGGTCCACCTTCACAGAGGATTGACATGTCAGAGTATGCATGACCAGAGATCCTCGTTCTCAAAGATTCCAATATGCAGAAGTTTTCACTTTGCTGTCTCATTTCCACCTACTGCTTGTTGTACTGGGGTGTTTAAGATAAGAAAGTTCATGACCCTAAGTTTGCTAAGCTGTAAATAAACCAAAAGCATGAATCATAAGGATTCCTTTTATCTAGGTTCTTCCCTTGGATTATGAGCCTGCCCTCACCGTCCATGCTGTCTAGTAACTTAGGTTGTAGAGAGGTGGGTGCTAGCTTGAACCCAAGCTCCCAATGTAATGCTGCTTTCAGAAACAAACTGTACTTTAAAAGCCATTGTGCCCTAAAATGCCAGAGATGCTGTGTTGAAGCTTCCTGTCATTTCATGACTTCCTAAGTTAGGGAGGGACAGTAGACATCAAGGAGACCACACCCTTCATTATCAAGGGAAGCTACCAAGGCTAAGTGTCCTGCCTAGGGTTCTGTAGCAAATGGGCGAGGGAGGGAGAAGCCACATTAGAACCTGTCTCCAAGTTCCCAGCAGGTTTTCTTTTCCATTACCCTTACTGCATATTCTTGCATAATTTGGTAAATTGTAGCACAGTATCCCAATGATTTTAAAAGTCAACACAAATTAATACATGGATATTTTGCTGAAATCTTCAAAGGAGATGAAAAAAAGAGGAAGTGCTACTTTCAAATTGTACATCGTCTCCGTGATTCTTATCAGCGTTGCTGTACTCATCTGCCTGCTGGTGGCATTTTGCTGGGCCAGCATGATTTATGCTCCTCTTTCAATATCTGGAGTCTGACACAGTTCCCTCTGGGCGGGAAATCCTGGGTGCATGTTTGCTCCAATGATACATGTGTGGGCATGCTACTTAATGGGGCACGAGAGTCAAAATGACTCCATATGCACAGATACACTCACATTCAGCAGACTCTTAGGTCACATATGTAACTAACAAGCTTGCACATTATTTGCAGCACAAATCTCTGCTGTTCTAACAGAGCATGTTGGTATGAGAGAATCATTACACGGAAGTCAAAGCAAGGGATTCTCCTGATGGGCACGGAAATGTCACAAGAGAATGTAACATGAATGACTTCCTGGGCAGTTGGAGGGGTTTCATTCCATTGGAAGACACTTTATCCCTGCGATGTACAGATTTAGAAGTATTCTGTTGTGCTCAAGTCCTCACGTTTATTTGTAAAGATCACTTTTTCCTCTAGAAGCAATGCATTAAAGAGTTCTCAGTCAGCCTCTTAGCGTGCTAATGTGGTTGGGCACCACATTTATTGCATATTACCCAAATTCATTGTCTTTCTTAAAACGTGCTGCCGCAATGAAACTTTAGCGAAGAGTACAGTTGGAAGGGGACACTGTCCAGATGTCCAAATTGAAATGGTTTAGTAAGAGCTGCCATGGCACCTGAATTCTGTCTGGTCAGGTGCCCTGGTGACCTGGTAAGACTTGAGGGCAGGTGTGCGCGTGGCAATCAGTGTCTGTCTTCTCACTGGTGACTGGGATACCAGCACCATGAAGTCCCTGCACATTTGCTTCTCCATTCACCACACATCTATCTGTTGCAATGCTGCAACAAGACTCGTAGAACAATGTCATGAGGGCCACCAAGTCTGAGAGGCTCCACACACAATCTCCAGCAGCAACAGAGGGGTTCAACACCCTTGCAAGACCACTTCTTGTATCTTATAAGCAGAACGTAGCAATTAAGACAAATGGGCCTATCCATACAGATATGCTCATTTGAATACACCAGACTATTAGCACACCTATATGACTAATAATCTTTTACACATTGCTTACAATGAGAACTAATGAGGATTTCTGATTCCTTTTGTAGCTGGCACACAAACAGTCAAGCATAAGGAGCTCAGAAGACTTCCGTTTAAACAGCTTCAGTAGCCCTCCAAGGCAATACCAGGTAAGCACAAGCTTCAAGACATGAGGCTAGCTCTTTGCTCGGCTTGGGTTCTCAAGCTCTGCACTTTGTTAAATTAAAATAAAATGTCAGGACATATTCTAAACATCAGAAGGATGCATCCACTTAATATGGCTATGGTGTAACTATCATGTGCCTGGTACTTTCTAAGTGAGGAATATGTAAGTAGATAATCATATAGCTTAGAGACCAGATTCTTTTTAAAAGGCTAATCTTTCAAAACAATAATGAGGGGCTACAGAAATATCTCAGCTTAGGAGTATGCACTGCTCTTACAGAGGACCCAAGTTTGGTTCCCAGGATCCCCACAGCAGCTCACAACTGCCTCAAACTCCAGCTCCACGGCATCTGACCCCTCTTTTGACCTCAAAGGGTACCTACACTCTTGTGTATATACCTGCACACACATACACATACATGATTAAAAGTAAAACTAAATCTTTAAAAATAAAACTAAAGAGCACAATTTTCTTCACAGTCTCCTACTGTGAAATAAAGATGGCTTACTTGTGAATGTTCTGTCTACTAATTGTATATGTGTATGCATGTGTACAGTTTTATATATACTAATATTCTGTAATATTTGTGGCATATCACACAAATGAATTAATAGTAAGGTGTTCTATATATAGTTCTATAATGTGTGCTTTCACTCTACAACATATATACCTACGATGTATTCGTTTATAGAAATAAATGACAGTTTACTGAAACAACTCACCATTGATGGACATTTAAGTTTTCCTTTACTGCTTTTGTAAGTAACACTGCTGAAAACACACACATCTCCACAACAAACTGTCCTTATGTGAATTTCTTTAACAGAATTGTATTCATTACCTTTTACACACCAAACTATGTCCTTATGTGAATTTCTCCAACAGAACTGTACTAGTCACCTTTTAATTTGTGGTAAGATTTGGTTTCATAATGTAAGAACTTTCTGCACTATTGTTATGTTTCTTAAATTTTATTTAATATATATTTATAGTTATACATAAACCAAAGAACTAGAGACACCTTATTACGTTGAAACTGGTGGTTCTTAAAGCAACTGTACAATCAAAAGTGGCTACAATTCTTGGTAGGGTAGGGGAAATAAACAACTGGGCACTGTTTAATTCCTTACTTCCTCAAAGAGCTCTGCACAAATCTTGGACCTATCTGACAGGAAGTCTGTGCTCTGCCTTCAAATCATACAAGAGAGGCACAAAGTATTTGGTGTTTGCTCTCTGGTATTCCTCTTTTTGAGAATTAACTTTTGAGTCATTAGCCCAAGTAACATGACAGTTGCTTTCATAAGAAAAATAAAATATGGAGACACATACTCCTTGTGGGCTAAATCTTTCCCGAGTTTTGATAGCCATCACTTCTAAAGACAGGTAGACCAGAAGCCTATTCCAAATGAGATGTTTGCATGAACATGCTGCTGAAATGGATTTCTCTTTTTCCTGTCTAGAAAATCATGAAAAGACTCATTAAAAGATATGTATTGCAGGCTCAAATTGATAAGGAGAGTGATGAAGTGAATGAAGGTGAGTTGAATATAAGGACAAAGCTTTCCTGTGTGAGCTGGGGCTGTGTCCTGATATAGAGGTGAGAGGGCCTCAGGCAACCGTATAAAATAGGCTCTCTCCACCTGTATTTGCTCTTCCCATCGCTGTGACAGCATGCTTGACAGAGCACTGTTTGGGGGATCACCCACCTTGCGGGGGGCAGTTTGAGGGGTCGGTCCACCGTGCCGGTGAAGGAGTGCTGGGGCAGGAATGGAAGAGCCGCTCTACTGTGTGTCTGCTGTCAGGAAGCAGACAGAGGTGACTGTCTGCGCTCAGCTCACGTTCTCCCTTTTATGCCGCTGGCACTCTTGCCCAGGGAATGGTGCTGCCCACAGTTTCGATGCCTCTTCCCACGACAGTTACCCCAACCCACAGGTTACTCCTGTACTAGTCCAGATGCCAGTCAGTCTCCAAGGTGATTCTAGAGCTTGTCAAGTTGACAGTCGGTGTTAGTCCTCTCTGCAGCCATCAAGGCCACAAAATACCAGGGAACAAGTCCTTTGTCTGCAGATGGTACAGACTGAGATAAAACATCCTTATTTTATAGGGTCCTTGGTGAAGGTGCCTGGGAAAGGTGAGAGGCTGCTACCCCAAGTGCAATATTCTCCAAATCACTAAAATTCTGCTGTAATTACTTTTCCTACCTGAGGAAATAGAAACCTACTCTGATTGGGAAGATATTTCCATTGAAAAGGTTCAGAATACAGTCAGGGCTGTCTTTATCCTACCCTGGGAATCACTGGTTTGCTTTCACAGTCATGGTTGACATCTTTTCTCTCTCCTTCTTCCCAGGGGAACTGAAGGAGATCAAGCAAGACATCTCAAGTCTCCGTTATGAACTCCTTGAAGAAAAATCTCAGAACACAGAAGACCTAGCAGAACTTATTCGAAAACTGGGGGAGAGATTGTCCTTAGAGGCCAAACAGGAGGAAAGTCACAGATAATGTGAAGCCCCCTCAGAAATGCATATTTATTTCTCCACTCGAAGCCATATTATTTTCTGATTTATTTTTTTAAGTGCCAATGATAAACAGTATATTGAATGATAACTTGGATCATCTAGAGTCCTAATGTCAACATTTTTTGGTGATTAAATTGCGCTGTTGAGGCTAAAGATTACAGACTGTGTTGAGAAGTCTGCTTGGTTCCTTGGAGCTTGTTTTCTGGATAGCTTTTTTGTAGGGTGGGGATGGGTGACATGGGGGAGGGAGAGTAACTTGTGCTCCTGTGAATGTCTTGGGAATGGGTCTTAGATGGCAGGGGGCAGGTTTAGGTTGCTCCCTGTGTGGCTCCTCTGACAAAGTGAGTTCAGGCATCTCCTTTCCCTGTTGGGGACTTCCAACCCTGGAATAGGGAGGAAAATAATCTATTTAAAGAGCATTGTAACCACCATCTAGCTACTTAATATAATTGATACTACCTGTTCCAAATGAGTTTAGAGCCCCATGTGGTGGCAAACACCTGTCACACCAGCACTTGGCAGATAGAGTGAGGTTTAGAATTCAAGGTCAGCCTTGGCTACACAGTGAGATTCCATGGCCTACATGAGACCATGTCTAAAAATCAAAACAAAATAAGCTTATGCCTGTGTTCAATTTTCTGCCTCATCTGTTCAAAACGTTATATTTCACAATGAAAATGTGTTTTCTCAGCTAATGTCAGAAACATGGCCCAGTTCTCTCTCTGTCTCTGACTCTCTGTCTCTGTCCCCCCACTCTCTCTGATGTGTGTGTGTGTGTGTGTGTGTGTGTGTGTTTGTGCATGTCCATACACTCGTGAACTTGTGTGTGAATTTATATGTTTGTGCATACACAACATGCTTGCCTTCTTTTGTAACTAATGTGAATACTTAAAAGCCCTTTATTATGACTTTTTAAATTGTAACCAAAAGTTACTATTCAATAAGAACTTTTTTTTTGTTACAATAGTGTCAAAATCCCAAACACTGTATTTCTTTGGTTCAATGACAGCACAATTCTGTGCCATTTCTAAGGGCATTTACAGACAAACCCAATATTCAGCCTTTGACTTTAAGCAGCCATGTGGGAATTTGCAAACACTCACTGTTATCTCCAGTGTGGTCTACTCTGTTCCCCAAACATGTAAACAAAGTTTTGTATTCATTTCCATTTACTAAGTGGTTGTTGTTATATTTATTGACACTGTGATCCAGTATCTTAAATAACTAGAAACCAGCAATTAAGGATCATCATCATTTTACCCAAAGACTCGATCTTCAGATGCTGCCTGCTTTAACTGAAATACTGCTTTGAGTTCAGCAGAAGTATGTCTTTTAACTTCCCTTATAGGTGGCAAAAACAGAAAATCTGTTCAGCACCAAGTGCGGCTGAATCAAAGTACATCTGTAGAACCAGCTTAGAGCACACAGTTGAAAATTTATATTCAGTGCTTTTGATATTTGTAGTTGTTTCTTATTGATAAAATTACACTGATAAAGCAGAGGTCCATCTTCAAATCATGTGTGGCAATATTTAATTAGCAATTGTGAAAAACAAGAACCAGAAGACAACCTCATACCAAGTGCTGTATCTGCAAGTTAAAATAATGCAACATCCACAGACTTGGTGTGTTGTGCTGTTCAAAGAGATTGGCTTCTGTGCCAAGGACTGTGGAACAATGACTAGGCTGAACTGCAGAGGGCTCCAGAAGAGATGTTCAGAGTCCTGTGTCTCCAAGGAGATTAACTTGAGAAGGCACTTTGGAGAAGGATGTCATGGCTGTGGGCTCCCAGGAGAAGGTGTCATGGCTGTGGGTTCCCAGGAGAAGGGTGTCATGGCTGTGGGCTCCCAGGAGAAGGGTATCATGGCTGTGGGTTCCCAGGAAGCACCTCCTGTTACATGTTTCAGCAGTTTCCTCAGAGGGCAGCTGGATAAGAACGTGTTCTGGCTTCTTTTCAGTTGGAACATTAAAGAAAGACACCAAAGTATATTAAAAGTTTAAAAATTCCAACAACAACTTCTTTTAAGGCATATTGCTAAAGATTGACCCTAACATGACAAAGATCTCAGGATCACTGGTTTGTATGAACACAAATCATCGAAGACCATTATTCACATCACAGACATCTCACCTGCTAAAATAAAGCTGGAATGTATCTACCCCAGTTGCTCTTTCCTCTTGGAGACCTGGGTACCACCTAGAGGAGTGATTATGAAGTTTGACATAACCAGCAGCTGTTCCCTCCTGCCTAGCCCTGCCCTCTCCTTACCTAGTACCAGCAGCTTTATTGCCAGTGAGCAGATCAAAAGCTGTTGCATGTACATGTGTGGTTTTGCTTCCTCATTTCATGGCTGAATCTGAGAAATGGCACAAATTTAGGATGATTTTACTAGATGTTGTGTTCTGAATGTGGAATATCTCCCACAGACTTGTTTATTTGAATACTTGGTCACTATGCTATTTTAGGGTGTTGTAGAACCTTTGTAGGGGAGACCTTGCTGGAGAAAGTGAGTCATTGGAAGGCAAAGCATAAGGTTTATAGGTCTGACCTTATTAGTGTTCTCTGTTTCTTGTTCCCTTCAGATGTGACGTGAAGGGTCCAGCCACACACTGCAGCTGGCAATGAACCACCTGCCAGCATGAGATTCCTGCCATGATGGAATTACACTCCCTCAAGCCATGATTTGAAATGAATCCTTCATCCATGGCATTGCTTCTTGTAAGGGGTTTAGTCACAGCAACAAGAAACTAACTCCTGCACTAGGTACAGGGAACAAATCACCAGAATCCACCACTCAGTGTCTGACATTCAATGGAGAGCTGAGATGTCACACAACTAGGAGAAACATTCACTGAGCACAGTCCTTATGCCAGGCTCTAGCACATGTTTTCTACCTTAGTTTTATTTCTGTTTCTGTGACAAAAACATCCCAACAGAAAGCAACTTGTGGGGAAATAGGGTTGATCTTAATGCACAATGCCAAGTTACAGTCCATCATAGCAGAAAGTCAATGCTGCAGGGACTTAGTCACATCCATAGTCAGGAGCAGAAAGAAGAGAATGCACATGTCCTTCTTGCTCTGCTTCTCTCTCTAATCTACAGCCTAGGACCCAAACCTAGGGAGTGGTGCCACCCACAGTAGTCTGGGTCTTCACACGTTGATAAGCATGATTAAGCTAATCTCTCCTAGACATGCCCATAGGCTAGTCTGATCTAGGCAATCCCTCACTGAGACTCTCTTTCAAGATGATCCAATAGTGTGAATCTGACAACTAATATCACCACATCATTATCTAATTTGCTCAAACTTCATCCTTATAAAAACCATATAGTTGTTTTGGGAATGAGAAAAAACTCAGAAGTTCTTAGGAGTATAAATAATTTGCAAATAGAAGTGATAAGGTCAGGAGTGAAACATACATGTCCTCAACTTTATATAGGTTGTCTCCATTGGCTGGAGGTGTAGTCTCATATTGTGTTTAATCTCTTGATAAGGAACTGTGGGCTGTACCCTACACCTGATTTCCCCTTGTATGTCCAGTCCAGAAGCAGACAATGGCCTTTGAAAGGCAGACAATCATGAAGGAATGCAAATGGTTAAAGAGACTCATAGCCCAAGTCCTTACTTTCAGCTGTGGTATGCTTAGCTGACATACCAGGAACTTCGAAAATCTGGGATTGTTAAAGCAAATGCATCGTGTGTGTGTGTGTGTGTGTGTGTGTGTGTGTGTGTGTGTGTGTAGCATGTGTGTATGTGTGTGTGTGTGTGCATTTGTGTAGCATGTGCGTATGTGTGTGTGTGTGCATTTGTGTAGCATGTGTGTATGTGTGAGTGTGTGTAGGTGCATGTGTGTGTGTGTGTGTGTGTGTGTGTGTAAATCATTCATGTAACTGCTTGACTTTTCTCATTTATTCAGTAGTTGTACCTATAGAACTTTCAAGAGATCATTTTTTCCATTCTTCAAATATTTCAAGCTTTTAAGTGCACTGATTTTTGGATGGATTTTAGAGTTTGTTACAAACAGCCATGTCCATGGACGGCACATAATCCTCAAAAGCAGTGACTTGCTCCATCCAGTATAGCTATTTCAACTTCATCATCTTCAACTATACATTTTATTTAAAACTTTTTAGTTCCAGATCCCAGCAGAACCAACTTTGAAGAGCCATACACACATCCTCAGAATGAAGCTGGTCATAATAACTATAAAATGATCTCTCATTTTGTAATCAACTTTTATGGAGATTTGTGCATAATTAAGTTTATGCTATCCAACAGTGTGATCATCCTTTTTAAATACTACACCATTTCATAGATAATTATTGTGAGTGGATGACCAGGATGGTGATTACTATTTTCCAAATTCTTTTGAGGATGGCATGTTGGAGGCCATCTTGTTTAATAGCAAAGGGAAGAGGTAAAATATTTATATTAACAATAATACATCATAAGAAATTATACCATTACATGGGATGTGTCTTAATCTTTTTGAGTTGCTATTAAACAATATCCTTAAGGCGAACAGCTTGTAAATAACAGTTGTATTTTTCACACTCTAGAGAGGAGTAAGTAGACTGTCGGGGAGAGTCCACTTCCTGCATCATGAATGGCCCCTGCTCACTGTGTCCTCACATGGTTGATGGGGCCATGCCATTCTCCGGGGTCTCTTTCACAAGATCCCTAATCCCATTCATGAGGCACCAACCCTTGCACTAATACTTCCCAAAGGCTCTGTCTCTTTTCATCCACTGTGGTGATATTTTATTTGTGCAGCCCAATAAAGTTTATCTGAGGATCAGAAGAAAAAGCCAGTCACTATATTAAACATAGAAGTCAGGCAATGGTAGCATATGCCTTTAATCTTATCACTCGGGAGGCAGGAATCTGGATCTCTGTGAGTTCAAAGCCACACTGGGAACAGAGCCAAGTGTGGTGACATATGCCATAGAGGTCTGGAGGTCTGTACAGACAGGCAGGAAGAGGAAGTGATATACCTGGACACAGAGAGCAAATGAGATAGCAGAACAGAAAGGCATATAGGCATGGGTATACAGGAAGTAGGTCTCTTTGGAGACGGAGGTGTCAGTGAGGTGAGGTTAGCTTGTGGCTTTTCCTATTCCTCTGATTTCTCAGGTTTTCACCCCTATATCTAGCTCTGGGTTTTTATTTAATAAGACCATTTAGCAAATTTGACTACAATCCACAGTCAGGAAGCAGAGCGAGATGAATGTCAGTGCTCAGCCCACTTTGATTCATATTTGTCTGTAATGTCAGCGTATAAAATGATGTCATCCACCTTAATGTGGTCTTTTTAACTCAGTTGGTCCAATTTGATACTCCTTCATAGGTGTGTCCAGAGCTGTGTCCTAGGAGAGTCTAGATTTTGTCAAGTTGTAGACCACCATAGTTACCTCCCCAGATACCTTTGTCAAGTTGGTGATCCATGTAGACCACCACAATCACCTCCTCAGTCTCCTTTGCCTTGTGGCTTGGATTTTAACATAATTTGAAAAGCAGACACAAATATTCAGACCACTCATGGGTATGTACAGAATCTTTCTGTTTTACATGCATACCTGGGAGCAAGGACTATTCTTGTCTGTTGATAAACTGCAGAGAGTGTATAGAATTGGGTAGATGGACATGCCCTTGTCTGTTGATAAACTGCAGAGAGTGTACAGAAGCGGGTGGATGGGCATGCCCTTTAGGAAACACAAGAACATCATGGCTATTTTCTCTAACTCTCTAGAGAAAACCTTGATGCTGACATTCAGGAAGTGAGTCTTAAACTTCACTAGCTGGCATTTTGATTCTAATTTTTGTCCATGGAAATAGACTCTCATATTGCCACAAGAAAAAACTTTTAATCAGAATAAATTAAGTTCCTTATTACCATGTGTTGGTCTAAAGCAGTGTGGAGATCCTTCACTGTGCCTTAACCTTTTCAGTAGTCTTTGATTTGCTGTCTGACATTTACCCTCCTCTTCTCTTCAGAAAGTGGACTTCCACTAGAATAATTGGAAAAGGTCAAATTTTAGAGTGCTTCCTTGTATCTAAAAAAGGGTTCAATTGTGTCCACTTTACTGCTATAATTTGATAACATACAGAAGAGGACACATGTAGAAGAGTACACACACACATCTACATATATATCATATATAATAAAAAACGGTACCACCTACCTATACATACATGTGTATGTGATCAAAGACATTTGCAAATCAAGGCTGTCTGAGACATCATATGTATTTTCTTTCTCTTCTCACACATCCTTTCCTTTAAGTTTTTATTATTTCAATAATTCACCCCTTCTCTAGTCTCTGTTATCTCCTCTTCTAAAATCATCTTGGCCTAAGAGTTCATAATATAGATCCAAAGCCAGAATGTGTGGGTTCAAATCCCAGCACTGGCAATTTCCAGCTGTGCACTCTTTACCATTTTCCTATTTTTCTGGTCTATAGCATCCCACTTGTATAGGTGGAGAGTTAATGCCATCTCCTCCACTGAGTTATGTTGAAGGTAAGTTTGGACGTTTTAGATTCAGACAGTAGTACTTGGAACATAGTAAGTCTTCAGTTAGCAGTAGCAATTTTACAAAAATGATGTGGCTAAAAAAATATTTTTCTAGGGCTGGGGGTGGCTAACATTGGTAGACTCTCACCTAATGTGCATGAGGCTCTGGGTTTGAACATCAACATCACACAACTGGGTGCCATGGTGCTTGGTTGTAATCTCAAAATTGAGAGGTAGAAGAAGGAGGGTCAGAAGTTGAAGGTCATCCTTGGCTATACAGTAAATTCAAAACTAGCCTGTGCTACATGAGACCCTGCCTCAAAAAAGGAACATGGGATGAACAAACTCCCTTTTCCATTATGTCTTAACCTATTCCACCTATTCCAGCCTCATAAAACCAAGTGCCATTCAAGTTTTAGATTTGCATTACCCTGGTCACCTCCTATATCATGCCTGGAGTGTTGAGTTAAGAAGGAACCTGGGGCCCTAGCTGGAATTAGTAGAGAAGGAGTAATGTCTGTAGAATGCAAGACTGGCCTACACATGCCTGTCATACTTTAAAAAAGAGATGGCTTACACTTGAACAGTATTTGGGAAAATTTCATGGTGCTTTTGCTATTTTGCATCCTAGTAATGCATTCTTTTAACTAATGGCATCCACAGGTTGTTTGGGATGAGGACTATGTTAGCTCCTGTTCATAACACTTCTACTGGGAGCTCGTGACATTAGTGGGAATGTTCTGGGTATGGCTTTCAGTAACAGAGACAAAGTGTAAGCAGTTTCTCTGTAATGGCGTAGGGGCCACCAGTGAAGTGCAGGGCTCCTGTTCTCTGAAGAAACTGTGAATGCTCATGAGGGAGCTTCTAGATCCTCAGTGGAGAAGGAAATCTGGGTTGATTCTGTTATGTTCAGACTTCCTGCTACAGTCTGTGGTTTCTTCTTTCTTAGAAGACACGCTGGACATTGCTCAGATGCCAGTGGGCTGACTCCAGGGTGGTTTCAAGTACCCCTTGAAGTATGACCATTTAATTTGCTCACTTTGTCCCCCTGTTTAATCGGAAAACCATCCTTCAGCTCAAGAGAACAAGAATTCACTGCCACATGCCACATGTTTGTCGTTAATTCACTGTTCGACACCTACCTGGTTGCTTCAGCAGCACAGTCCGGTCTCCATTGTTATCGCCAGTGGGAAGGGCCACACCCTGGCTCTCCTCATTTTGTTTGTCATGTGTTCACACAGCTCGCATCAGCATGTCACTTCCCCTGGATTCTGTCTGTTGCTGGGCCTCATTATGTTTCTTACATATCTCCAATAAGTCAGATGTGACTATGAGATTGTATTTAAGGTTTTTCTATTAAAGCCTTGGCATCTTCCTGATGGTTTAGGAGCTCAATGAAGCCCTATAAGTGAAATCTATATGTGAATCTTCACAGGTCCAAAGAGACCTTTGAATATTCCTCAGTCTGGACAAATCAATATTGGTGGTGTTGGATAAAAGTGTCTCATATATTAAAGGATCCATAGTTTGGCTTTGTTGTAAAAACCCAAACTCTTGGGTGTTCTGGTCCAAAGTTGTGGCACTAGGTGGTCATGGCGATTCCTTACAGAGATTCATTTATACTGGGAGTCAGGATTTAGACTTGAACATTGATCTGTCTGTTGCAGCCTATGACCAGTAAGATAAGCTACATCATTCTGCATTCCCTTTCTTCTCCAGTCCTGTAGCAACATCCTTTGAGTATTTTACAGCATTTAGGGAGGATTACAAACTATCCATCAGAAAGGCATGGTCAGTCCACTTCACTGCAGTGGTACTGTCCTGAGTGTCTTGGCCTGTGCTTTGCAAGGCCAGTGTCTGATGGTCACTTCCATCCCAGGCTTACCAAAACTCCCAATTAAACTGACACAAGGCATTCATGGCTTATTCAGTCATTTCATCTAAAATCATGACAATAACTAAGACGTTTGTATCCTACTAGAATTCTGAGGCATGCAGCTGGTTAAACACTGTGAACCCTCAGGAGAAGCCCCTACATGTGTGCTTGAGGGCGAGGGGAAGAGCTGGTTTTACATGTCAAAAAGGCTTCCAGTGGGCTACGATGCTGTTGGAGAGGACTCTGCTCTAGTTGCACACAGTTACTTGTATTTCTTTGGTTGACAGCATCAGAACATGCTCTACTGTCAGCATGGTATTCTGCATTTTCTTTCCATTTCAAAGGGACTATAACTCAATGGCTTCCTAACCCTGGCCTGGAATGAGTTCTGTGGAGCTTTGAAGAACAAGATCTAGGTGTAATAACTACTGAGGGTGAGTGTAAGGAAAGGGCTAGAATGTAGGGTCATTTTGTTTTGGCCACTTTATGATTAAACAAAACCACAGCAGTCTCTGGCCCGAGGGGTTGAAGGGAGGTATTGGAGAGCCTAAGGGAATGCAAGAGCCAGAATGTGCTTCATACAGTGCAGGAAGAAGCGCCTTTAGGGGTCTTGTGTTCTGAATCCATATTCTCATGGCCATCACAAAAACCTTGCATAACCTCAAGAGACCTATGACCCATGGAGCTATTTCACAGGCACTTTCAGAGGTAGCAGCAGTTTCAGTGGACTCAAAGAATGTTTAACAAATGGATGTGTTTATTGAGTGAATGGTCTGGTGCAACTTGAAACCCCAGTAGGGCTGGCAGCCTTCACCTGGGAGGAGAAAAGAGGGCCAGGCCTCAGGTAGAGAAAGAGTCCTAAGGGGACCAAGTTAAGATCTGCTGGCCAAATACTCTGGCAGTGGCATCTCGGTAACCCCCCTCAGGCTCCATGGCACCAAGACTTCATAAAGGGTGTGGGCCTCCGATGCTCTGGCAGTTCCCTCCATCTTTCTGCACAAGCCTGGCCAGATGTAGCTGTTTCTCTCATATGTAGTTGCTGGGCAGACCACATCGTTTCCTATCCAGATATGGGGTCACAGTGACACAGGCCAAGCAGGCTTGTGACAAGGCCTTGGAGGGACAGACAGGAAGTGCTTGGGCCTGCTGCTGTGCTGCTGTTGTTCAGAGAAATGGACAGAGAAGGATCTGGAAGGAAAATTCCCATGATGCCACTAACTTTTTGCTGGGAAGTCTGGGAAACTGTTGATTCTCCCCGAGGTCCTGCCTCCTCTGAGGTTGGAGGGAGGATTAAATAATGCATACATGAAGGGCTGTCTCTGAGAGCTGCATGCCTGAGTATCACCGCCAGGAAACAGGCCTTATCAGCTTCTGTATGTTGTCTACCCAACACGTCCAAGTGAATTTTGAGATGCTATATACATTCTTATTAAACAATCCCAGGACAAAATTTGAATTATGCATCTGGGTTATTAAATGCCAGGGTGAGACTCACACAGATCCACTCTCTGTGAGGTAGTAAGGAGATAAATTCAGGGCAGGAGTCCAGAGCCACAAGAAGACAACACATCCATTCTTGTGAGTAGTCGTTAGCAAATTATGGTCCTGTTTTAGCTCCAAAGTCCACTATAGTCTTGTCTTCCACATCTAACCGATATTTCCAGTGGAGGTCCAGTTCTATTGTGGGCTCTATTTTTGACATTTCTGGAGTCTTGATGGCAGTTAGCTTAGTTATCAATCCTTTTACAGCCATATGCCTATTTGTAAACATCAGCTAGGTTTCTGGACAATGAACTTACACAAGCACTACTGCTGCCAGGCTGGGTTGCTGCCAGGCTGGGGCTGCTGGCCACCTTGGTCACCTGTGTGATTCTTTAGGCTTGGGACTTGAGGTTCCCTGGAGCTCCTGTCCTACCAGAGATGTGGACTGTGAGCAGCAAGTGCCTGACTCATTTGTGGTTCCAGAGGTTTGCTCTGAGTGTTATGTGTGCTGGATGTTGCCCTGGATGAGACCAGTAACAAGGAAAACCTCTGCCTTCTCATGAGCCTGGGAGCCAGGAAGCTGAAGACCTATCATAGTAAAATGTGCAGTTTACTACAAGGAAGAATGAAGATGGGCCAGTGAGTTCCAATTTTAAGTAGAAAAACATCTGAAGGTGGCAGAGAAATAAATGAAGTAGAGGAGGAAGTTCCAGGAGGGAAAAGCCTGGGCAAAAGTCTTGCAGGCAGGGGCACAGGATGTTCTGGGGTTGGAACTGTAGAGCCAAGGGGGGGCGGGGAGGGCCGCAGTCCATTGGAGGTGGAGAAGGCCACAGGAAGGCTGTGGTTTCCACTCTGATGCAAATCAGGATGCTGATGCCAGCTATGGCAGCGTGACTCTGCTGCCTGGGGTGCCTGCCTGTTTCTCATCTTGCTTTCTGGAGGCTGAGCCTCTCCTTGCCCGATCTCACACAGGCATTACCACCCCGGTGCAGCTTGGTGTGATACAGGGAGCAGCCGACTTGTCTAATCTCCCACTCACAGTGCGGTCCTTGAGAGGCTCACACCTGGGTCCCCATGGTCCTTGCCACACTCTGCGACTCCGTCTCCCTGTTTCATAGTTCCTTCCGCTGGCTAGCTGCGTCTGCTGCCCTCTTCCCGTTTCCTTTGACACAGGCTCTTCGGCCGCTAACAGGCCATGAAGTTGGACCTAACTGAGGGGTTTTCTGATTATCTGTGAGAAATCAGCACAAGAGCAGTTAGGGGACTGCTTGGTGCTGAATGAGAAACCTCCACGCCTCACCGTCCTTCTTGTTCTGTCAGAGAATAAAACCAGTAAAAACTCATGTCAGAATCCTTCTGTCAAAAAGAAATTAAATTCTTATGGTATTGGTTTATTTATTGCATGTGTGCACACACTGTGTCCAAGTGCCACGGAGTATGGGTGAGCAGAGGACAGAGCTGGTTCGCTCCTTCCGTATGTGGGAATCCAGGTATTGAAACCAGGCTGCTGGGCTTGACCGAAAGTGCCTTTACTCACCGAGTCATTATATCAGGCACAGAAACTAATTTTTATGAAATGAACGTGAAAATATCTTCTGTTTAGTTCCAGAAATTGACTTAAGCCAACATTTCAGGGCGTACCTCTGTGGTTGGACTGAAGCCTGCCCACTGATAGAGGTAGGCTGCATTCCAATTTACTCTCTAGCACCACCATGTGGTGGTGCCAGGGCGATGAGCGCAGCCTTCCCTTTAGCTGGCGGGGCTGGATGGGGCAACGAGAGCCTGGGTGGGCAGCTGAGCAGCCATGTGTGCCCTGGTACAGTCTGTCAAGCAGTGCAGGGCACTGTGACATAGACTGGCTCTATAACTGTCTGAGGTCACCCTCAGGTTCTCAGTGCTCATAATCCTGGAATTTGAGATGAGTCCCTGACAACTGTCTGAATAGCAAATGAAGTTAAGGCCTGACTTGCGCAATGGCCAGCTACCCTTCCTTTCTTCTTCTTGTTTTTCCCACCAATGATGGATGTTGCCAACATAATTGGATTGTGAAGGCTTATGTGCTCAGATTTAATGTAAAGCACAATACAATAATAAAGATGTGTGTGTGTGTGAGAGAGAGAGAGAGAAGGGAAGGGAGGGGAGGGAGGGAGGGAGAGGGAGGGAGAGAGGGAGAGGGAGAGAGAGAGAGAGAGAGAGAGAGAGAGAGAGAGAGAGAGAGAGAGGTGCAGAGGCACTCACCAGTGTGCAAGTATTGAGGGGACAGAGGAGGACACCAGTCATCAGATGTCCTGTTCAGTCGCTCTCACATGAGAGGAGGTCTCTCACTGAACCAGGAGGTAGGCTGCCAGTCTGCAAACCCCAGCAATTTTCTCTCTACCCTCCACAGTGGTGAGGTGACAGGTTCACATATGGCTACCCCAGATTTCTTTACATGGGTGTCTGGGACTCATCCTCAGGTTTTCACACTTACACAACAAGCACTCTTACTCCACAGACTCAGTGTTTTTAACTTATTTTATCACTTAATTGTTGCCATTAAAAAGTTCTTTTTAAGTTGTATAATATTTAGAAATAATAACAACAGGGAACAGGCAGACTCTGTGGTAGGTCTTCCTCCACCTACATAATTTATTCAAATTTTCATGGAAACTCCATCATGTAGATATTTTTCTAGAAGAGATGACAACATCTCAATCAGATCAAAGCCACACAGAGAATGTGTGGTAGCTTTGGGACTTAGACACAGGTCCCCTTGAAAAGAGTAGGGTATGGAGGGAGAGCAGGCGCTGGAAACAGAAGGCCTCCACCTTGTGGCTGCAATTGCCTTTCTTGCTGGAGAAGGCTGTGTGCATGTTTAATGGTGTTGAGGCAGGTCTATTGCAGCATTGCAAACCTACTATGATATCTTCAGTTCCTATGCCAGCAAGAAAACAGCCCATCACCCACACACACTTTCACAGCCCCAGGAGAAAACTGATAGCTTGGAGGAGCTGTGATGTCCTGAAGTTATGAAAGCATAAGCCCAGAGAGAAGCCTGGCTTTGAATCACCATGCCCAGGACTAAGATAGACAATATGCTTATTGTGATTGGATCTAAACAACCAAAACATAACACTGATGAACAAAGAACAGCCTGGCCCCCACTGCTTGAGAGATGCTGTAGGTTGAGGCGGATTTAGGTTGAGGCTGGTCAAGTGTGGGTTCTCTTCCCTTCACTACTGAAAGGTGCATAACGGACACCATCTCTAATGGAAACCTGGCGACCAAGGTTTACCACTGACCACAGAACTTGTGGCTCATAGCCTGTGACCCAAGCCAGGTTCAGCTCCCATTCTCAGCAGCCAAGAAAGGACAAATTAATGGTAGAAAGCAGAAAAAGGAGAGTTATCCAATGAGGTCACCCTGGGAAAAACAAAAGAGATTCAGTGACCATTCCCATTCCCTTATGGGTCCATATTTGGGGTTCTGAAGGGAGACTGAAGCTTAGGTAGAGGGTCAAGGATACGCACATCTGAGTAGCCTGGGTAAGGTGTGGCCCGGCCCACCACCGACCCATCATCATCCGGTCCAGTTACAGACACACAGAAGAATCTGATAAATGTGCAAAGTAAATGTTCAGCTTTCCTTGACAAACTTTGGACTCAATATGAAAAAGAATTACTTAGAGTCACTGTGCCCCGTCACCGTCCGTGTCCCATTTGGCTATTAATTTGTCCCTTTACCTAGAGCGAGGAACAAAGAGACTGGCCGCACGCTGCATGCTTGTCGACTGGATCCTGTTTTCTATGTGCTTCATTCTGCTTCACACACATTTTTATTTCATTCTCACACTGGTCCCCACATGGAGGCTGAGAGAAAAGAAGGTGAACCATTGTTCTTAAAACCAGAACTGAAAGCCCGGCTCATTTAAGGCAAAGACTAGTACTTTCTGAATGCAAGACTATAATGACAGGAGAAGAGACTCTCAAGGGGAGAGTGTGGAAGTCATTCTCAGACTCAGGTCAAGTTGCTCCTGTCTATCCGCATGAAGTTAGGAAAAGAACAAATTGTCTCTCCATCTGCCTGGCAAGGACAGGAACGAGCAGCATCGTGACAAAGCGTCACTAGAGGGCGCCATTGTCCATCCCTGCAGGTGCATTGCTTGCCCAGGACTTGGGCGAGGGGTCCCGGCGTTCCAGGACCATAAGGCTCAGGTCAGCTCTGCGTGAAATTTAGGACATCTACAGGCTTTATTACAGATACTTGGTCATCTTTGAAACGTCCCGCGCTTTGCTTTGTTTTGCGTTTGTAAACGCTCCAGGAAGCAAGTTACTAGAAGAACGCTGAAGTGAGACTGAGACGCAGGAGCAAAAACAATAACTCAAGGTATTGATCTTGGAAAAGATGGGATTTACTCCTTTAGGAAGAAAAATTAGCCTATAAGAAATCAGCTGTGCTCAGTTCTGAAGCAAGAATGGAGACTCGAATGATAAAGAATGATCTCTAATCCCATTCCCACCCATTAACATCCCCGGTCCCCCGCTAATTCTGATTCTAATCCAAAGACCTTACTGGATGTGGAAGTTAAGTAGTGGACAATACTGGAGCACCAGTCCAGGGAGTACTTAGTAAATAGTGTTGAATGAGTAAATGACTAGGCAGGTGATGTCCTACTTAGCGGCAGCAAGGGGCTCTCTGGGACCGCCTCCCAGCCCTTTGGCCCTGATCTTCAACTGCTGTGCCTAGGAAACAGGAGTGAGTGTGCACAGTGGAGACGAGGCATGGGCAATGTTTGCATCCCCCTCCCTTGCAGTGGCTACAGATACAGCTTCATCTTTGCAGTGGCTGCTTCATAAACACCTGATGAATAAAGCAAGCAGAGCTGGCTCTAATTAGGGCTTACAGGTGAAACTAAGCTGTGGAAAACAGTTTTGAGGGGAAGACATTGATGGCAGGATCTGCCCATGTGTGTCATCCTCTCCCATCAGCTGCAGGGTCTGTCCTCTGCTGTAATTAACTTATAACTAGTTAGGCAGCAGTGAGGTGAGGGGATGGAGCAGACAGGAGGCACAGCAGAGATGCCCTAATGGCTTTTCCATATCCAGGTTGATTGACTGTTAAGAAAAGCAGAACAGCTTGTACTATTCTTGGCAGCATGAACACGGTCATTTGTGGCAGCTATAGGTCATGTATCTATTTTCTCTGTCTGACAGGGACAAGGAGCAGTCGGTGACTGGTACTAACCCAGAGTGGCTCATTCAAGCTGTGACGACCAGGACAGAGCCTTGGTTTTCCTGTGTGAGCTGTCGAGGAGACCATGTGTGTGTGGCTAACATCTGCACATCTCTGCAAACTTAACTGGAGTTAGCTGAGCTCTGACTGCAGGTGGGAAAAATGAAGATTGATGATTCTAAGAACACAGGTCTGACTTTCCTTCAAAGGACAGAGGGAAAGGGAAGTAAAGGGGGGGGGGTGTCAGCACCTGCTTTACTCTCTCCACTCCCCTGTGGCCACCTTCAATTCAATCACATCAAAGCAATATCCCGAGAGCTCTTATCGAGTGCCCAGCTCTGGGCTAGGCACCGAGTGCAATATGACATGCTGCCTGCCCCTCCACCATTAGCTTAAGATAGTAATAGATGGCTGATTAATGTGGGTGCTAATGACAAATCCATGCACAAGGCTGCAGCATGAAGTATGAGAAGAGTGGAATTTGTGCTCTAGCTGATGGATAAGGCAAATTAGAACTGAAGGAGATAATGCCATAGTGAGGAATGCAGATGGATTTTCAGCAAATAAGCCCAATTTCTCCCACCTGTGAACTGATTTTAAGAGTATTGATGGGTAAGATGAATGCCTCATATTCCCTGAATCTCTAATACTAGGAGGTAACCCTGCCTGCTTCGAGAGTCTCTCCAGTAGCTGTCACACTCTTGTGCTATAGAGGACTCTTTCAGTCTCGCTATGACATCACACACAACTTTGTTTAATTTTATTGTTAGTATTATTGAAGCTTGCAAGATTTTCTATAGTTTATAATGTTTCCTAGGAAATGTAATGAGCTAGAATGCCTTTGTCTTTGCAGGCCAAGAGTGTCAATGTTTCTATCAGTAAGGGGGCATCGAGGAGCACTGAGTAGCTAAGTAATAAGGTAAATGAGTGTGGGTAAAGTGGATACTTAAAGTCAAAGACATGGGTTTTTTTTTTGACATATTCTAGTTCTTAACATTCTTGTTCAGCCAGTCTTTATTTTCCAGGGATCTTTTCTTTTTAAAAGTATTTATTTTATTTGTATTTTATGTATACGAGTGTTTGCCTGCATGTATGTATGTGTACATATGTGCTCCTGGTGCTGGCAAAGACTAGAGGAGGGCATATCTGGAGATCTCCTTAGAACTTAGGAAAAGTTGTGAGCCACCTGATGGCTGCTGGGAACTGAACTAGGTCCTCTATAAGAGCAGCAAGAGCTCTTAACTCCAGAGTCATCTCTCCAGCCCCCTAAATCCCTTCTTAACTTTGCCTTATGCCTGCATAGGCCCTTTTGTAGGACTTTCCTTGGCTCCTGTTACTCCCTAACAAACAACTCTCTTTCATGTTCCCACAAAGTGGCAGAGGAAGGACTGGTGGTTTCTTTGGAATGACCACATGCTTCAGTTCGGGGAGCATGTAAAGAATGAGCAACATATGAAGAGAAAATAAGCCCTGTGTGTCCTGAGACACCCCATGTTCCTGGAATGAAGCCATAGCCTCAGATCATTAGTAGAGGGAAGTGAGTGATAAGTACATTAATATAACTAAATATTGAAGCAGATCTGCAATGGCCCATGAAGAAAATCAACAGAAACTTTTCAAAGAAAGTTTGTGCCACAAATGAGTATCGTGCAGTATGGCAACAATTCCCTTTATGTTCCCAGACAAGCCCTTGTGGCCAGTCTTATGGAACTGACTTTGGAGTATGGAAAAGCAAGATTATTGAATTACATACGACTGATATACTGAGCCTCAAGACTGTAAGAAAACTACCACCAAGAGGAACTCTCCACAAGCCTTGTTCTCCGGATTAGTGGTATCCACCACGCACTGAAATCTTTTCAATTTGATTTAGGCCATTTTCCCTGCCTGGGTTTATTCTGTCCATCAATGTGGAAATGAGACCCAAACTGCAGAGAGCAATTGGAAAGATGTTTCCTGTGTCTCTAACTCTTTGTCTATGTCATTCTAGGCTCTACTTAGCCCTCAGCACATACCAAGAGGCCCTGAGATGTAAACAGCAGAGGCTTGCTTCACACTGGATGATGATACGCAATAGATTTGAAGATAAGCTACCACCCTGGAGGCCTTCATCCAGAAGGGCCATGTGGGCTCAGGGCTTGTGGTGTGTCACACAAACAGGAACACTTTACTTAGCAAGAGCTTGGAAGTGTTAGCGTTACCAGAGGAGACACTGGGATGTAGTCCAACCTTTTCCTTGCAGAATGAATTCAGGCTGTGACCTGCCTTTCACAGCCACCCTGAGTTCTTGATGAGTTACAGTTGACACTGGAGCGAGGGGGGGGTGTAATAAAACAATGGACGGCACCTCACAGGCTAGGTCTTGCAATGTTTGAAATTGAAGCAGGGAGCTAGAGTTAAACACTCTTATGTGCTTTAAAATCAAATGATTTCCAGTCTTGAGTGCTCTGACAGCAGAACACTCCATGGAGGGGTAACAGAGGTCAGTCTGAGGCAGGGAGGGGCCTCTCGACTAGTCCTCCCCATCAGCCTTAGGCTATGTGAGCTCATCCCCGAGACATGCCTAGGGGAAAGGGTTCTAGCAGGGATAGGATGGACCCCATACATTTTGATGTAATAAACTCACATTCGACACCACATCCCTCCCTCTAGAGGACCCCAAGAAGTTCTGATGTCAAAACATTTTTAGTTTTCTATTCATTTCTGTACAAATTTTAAATCCAGGGCTTTCTGCATGTATTGAACCATGGACACATTTGGCAAAATAAACCTTCAAGAAGCCAACTTCCATGATCAACATTTTGGGAAAGGCAATGTATTGATGGCATCATAACTATTGCCAGGTGAGGATGGGTAATGCAGAACACGTATACAGATGCCTGATACAGGGCTGGTGGTTAGTTCAGTTGTTGGACTGCTTGCCCAGCATGCACAAGGCCCTGGGTTCCATCCCCAGCACCCAGGAAGTAGAGGCAGGAAAGCCAGAAGATTAAGGTTATCCTGTCTCATAGGAGTTAGAGGCCAGCCTGAACTAGAAACAAAACATGACCTAGATGGTATGAGACCCTCAGTGAATACTGTGCTGAACACAGGCTAGGTGGATCAGGTGATGTTTGCCTTTTGCATATGTGTTCATAACATCACATTGAACATGATAAACACATGTGATTTCAGCCTGTTTCAAATAAATAAATGGAATTGAAAAAACAAAACCCAATTATTTCTTACTTAAAAGAGGGAGTATTTTTATTAAAACAGGTACGTAATCTTAGCTCACATAGAAAGTGTTCAGCATAGTGTGGATCTCATTTATAGATATTTCCATTAAGCCCCAAACATCTCTTCCTGTTAAATCACAAAGCCAAAAGGGTAAGGGCAGTGATCTAAAAACCTTGTTAAGACCACACAAAGATTGGTCTGGGGTGGGCTGTGTTTGGGACCAGGCCTTCCAGCTCCCTCAGGGCTCATTTACAGCACTATTAAGAATGAAACTGAAGGGAGGGCGGGACCCCGTTTTGCGCACAGGGAGACCACACAGAACCACGCTCAGAAAGATTCTTTTTGTTTTCTCAGTTACCAGTTGATTTTGAAACTGATTTTTGGTGGAAACCCTGTTGGTAGAGTCTATTCTTAAATGTTTATTGTCTTGTGGATGGGAAGAGCCTTGCGAGACAGAATTCTACATCTAAAAATACAGGGATAGTGTGAGAAGGAGAACTCATTTCTTGAAGTGATTTACTGGAGAGTTCGATACAAATTCCAGGAGAAACTTCTGCATAGGAAAACCAGGACTTTCACTTTCAGGGTATAGTGATACATGATTGGCATCTCTGCACTCAGAAGACTGAAGCGAGAGTGCAAGGGCAGCCTGAGCTCATATAGAGTTCCAAGCCAGCTTGGACTACATATGGAGATTGTCAGAAAGAGAGGGAGAGGGAGAAGAGGGGAGAGAACAGGGAGGGAGGGGAGTGGAGGGGAAGGAGAGATGAGCTGACCAAGTCCTTAATGGCATTTGTAGGATGTTCTCCTGGACATAGTCTGGAAGTGCCAAAAGCAGACACCAGAGCAAGCTTTCACGTTCAAGAAACTTGTGGGGGCATCTGTAAGGACAGAAGAGGAAGTAAGATGGCTGAGAGAGACAGGCTGCTGTGGGAGCAGGGAAGGAACTCATAGCAGCAAGACACTGTGCAGTTCATCTGAGCCACCTCATCTCCAGCCAACAGAGAATGTTGGAGGGCCGGTCAGGAAGCTGCCTGGGCGATAGAAGAAGGATGCTGGTTAAGGTAGTGGCTGGGAACTTAGCTGCTCCAAGGATTTGAACAGAATCAGGTGAATGGAAGGAAGGAAGGAAGGAAGGAAGGAAGGAAGGAAGGAAGGGAGGGAGGGAGGGGGGAAGGAAGGAAGGAAGGGAGGAAGGAAGGAAGGA
>CABHPP010136720.1:14063-40250 GCA_902168425.1 Peromyscus attwateri
GAGAGAGAGAGAGAGAGAGAGAGAGAGAGTCTACCTTCAGAATCTCCTTGATTGAAAAACTGTACATTTGGAGACTGAGGCTTCAAGGATAGAGAACCTTATAATGAATTGCATTAGAGTCATTCCTTCTGTCTGACATTTATCCAGCAAAATTGATAGAAAAAAGTCATCTAAAGTGGTTCTCTGCCTGGCGCTTCTTTCTAGCTGATCTGTTAAGAGCTGTTTTTCTTTCAAACCATCACTTTCCTTTTAAAGTGCTACTGTAATATTTTGAAAGAGTCAATACATCTTTTCTTCCCCTTGTTAGGACAACAAAAACCAATCTTGTCCAGCCATAATTCCAGAAATTATAAATATATGCTAAAATAAATTCATGGTATGTTACGTTAAAATATAATGGCCTTTGGAAAATATCTTTTTCCCCCCCTTAGGAGAAATACATTAATAACACACCACTTAAAATTGAACAATGCCAACTCCATAATTTCTATATTTGTATCTATAAATTTCCCTATAAGCAGTGGAAAGACTAACTAAAAAAAGGGCCTGAGGTGTCAATGAACAAGGTCCCTTGACCTCCTAACACCTGCAAAGGAGAGTTATTACAGAGCTAACCGTGTGGCTGTCGGGACAAGTTCACCAGAACAAAGGAGAAATCAGTTTTCACAGAGAATCATGTGCTATTAGGAACTTAGGAATCATATACAATGGGACGATGGGGAAGTATGCCACTGAAGGCAGATAATTTCTTAAGTTCTCATCCCTGGAGGCAAACAAGAACACAGGACGCACAGTGCTTGCTTCCTGTCATGTTAAGCTTTTCAGCCTTTGTCTTTGGGCAGATTATTGTTACAAGAGACAAAGGGTTTTTTTTTTTTTTTTCAAATTAAGAAATTGGTCCTATTTATTACAGTGCTGTGTTCTAGGACTTACACTTGGAAAGCCATGCTGTGGGATGTTCTGTATGCTAAATGTGCTGCTCTGATTGGTTAATAAATAAAACACTGATTGACCAGTAGCCAGGCAGGAAGTATAGGCGGAACAAGGAGAGAGGAGAATTCTGGGAAGTGGAAGGCTGAGTGAGAGAGAGAGACGCTGCCAGCCACCACCATGACAAGCGAAATGTAAGGTACCGGTAAGCCACAAGCCATCTGGCAAGGTATAGATTTATAGAAATGGGTTAATTTAAGATGTAAGAACTAAATAGCTAGAAGCCTGATCCATTAGGCCCAACAGTTTAAATAATATAAGTGTCTGTGTGTTTATTTTATAAGTGGGCTGTTGGACTGCCAGGGCTTGGCGGGACCCAGAGAGAAAACTCCAGCTAGAAAGCCAGGCATAACTGTGGCTGAATATTAAACAGTCATGAAACATTCTCATGATTTTTCAGTATTTTCCAAAATAACATGCAGCCTCCTATTGTTTCTGCTAAGTTTTAATAGTTTGTTTTGTTCTAGAGCTTTGAGGTTGCCTTTTCTACAAATACAGCAACAAAATTAATCCTAGGACCATTGGTTAAGTTAGGTTTGTGTAAAGATGGCATTGAAATTTGACAGTGATCTATATGGCATCCAGGATTGTTACAAATGGAACTCATTCCCCACCACTTTTTTTTCCCAATATAACTTAACTACTTAACCTATATGTGCATATAGATGTCTCAAGCTTGTGTACATACACACAGATACATGTATGCTCTTATACTCATGTTTGAGGATTTTCTACCTCAATGAATAAGAATGTAAATGCTAGCCCTCAGCAGAAAAATTGCATACAGCTTATGGAAGTTTGATAAGAACACATGCCCATATTTTATTTTTATCACTTAATTTTGTGTGTATGGGGAGGGTGTTTTGCCTGTGTGTATGCCTGTGTACCATGTGCATGTAGTACCCTCAGAGGCCAGATGGGGATGTCAGATGCCCTACGAGTGGAGACATTCATGAGACTCCACTTGGGTGCTGGGAATCGAACCTAGGTCCTCTGAAAGAGCTGCCAGTGCTTGTAACTTCCATGTTGTTGCTCCAGCTCCAATGTGCTTATATTTTTTAGAAGTAGTATTCTTTAGCTCTGTAAAGAACACTCCCTTAGCTTTCTAAAACTTGACAGCTATTCAAACATTTCCCCATCTTTATTAAATATGTATTAGTCAGGAGCATCATTCCTAATCATTATTCACAGAGTAGTTTTAGCTTAGACTATGATTTCCTGAGTATTATAGGAGGAAAATTGGTGATAATGTTACCAAAAGACAGAATCCAATCATGAGTCAATAACAGCAAAATCTATTGTAATGTGAATTCATACTTTTGACCTTTCAGTTCTATGAAATACCAATGCTTGGCTTCAAATGGTCCACAAAGAGCAAAGACTGAAAGCTCCTCTCCTCCAAACCCAACACCCTAGTCTCATCCCCAACTCCATATCAGACTACTTATGGTGGCCTCTCCTTACTGTCTGCCCCCATTCTCAGGGGATCAATCAGATCCTGGTGGAACACTTGGCTTTTCTTCCCACTGTGAACTCTTTCAGTGTCCTTCCCCCATCCCAATTCTTAAGTGTTGGTTCCCAATGCCTAGGAATATATTTTATCCAGAAACCCTAGTCACTACACCTATCATGATCCTAGAAGAGTTTCCTTTCACCAGACTTTCTTAAGAACTGGAGAGGGAAACAGAAACCAAGGAACAAAACACCCACCTAACAAAGAAAAAAACAGATATCAGAACCTAAAATTATGCTATTTCCAAACCCAGAAGCCTAGACAACCACATAAAAACACAATTATTCACAACTAGGACAATGTGTCTCCACTAGAGCCCAGAAAGCCTACCAGAGTAAGACATGAGCAACACTGTTAAGGCACAAGACAAAGACCTTAAATTAGTGTTTATAAACATGATAGAGGAAATGAATAAGTCCCTTAAAGAAATCTATGAAAACATAAACCATTGAAGGAAATGAATAAAACAGTTCAAGATCTGAATGAGGATATTAAATAAAGAAGGAAAACACAAAATGAGGGAAATCTGGAAGTGAAAAATTTAGGGACTCCAACAAGAATCTCAGAGGCAAGCCTCATCAGTAGAATACAAGAGATGAAAGAGAGAATTGCAGGCCCCAAAAACACGAAAGAAGAAATGAATACCTCTATCAAAGAAAATGTTAAATATATATAAAAAAAAATCCCACCACAAAATTTCCAGGAAATCTGGGCCATATGGGTGTGGATGGATGGGGAGGAGTCTGGAATGGGAGAATAAAATAGGGAGGAAAAAGGAAGAAGGGAAAGATGAAGAAGGGAATACAGGGAGAGATAGGAAAATTTAAGGGACATTTGAGCAGTATGGAAACCTAATACAGTAGAAGCTTCCTAAAATCTACATATACATGAAGGTGATCTAAATGAAATCACCAAATAATGGGGAAGACAGAGCCCCAACTGGACATCTCTTGTCACCAAGTGAAGCTTCTAGTGTCTGGACTGGGTTTTCTGTCATTGAGTTGTTGGCAAAGGGGTTCCATGGGAACACCCAAACAATCCAGGCTGTTGGCAAGTAATCCGTTGCTCCCCCAGCTGATGGCCAAGCCCCATTGTTGAAGACAACACCTACACAAATCATTAAACATGTAGGAGTCAAGCTAGTACCAATACAGAGCCTTCACCCCTATTATATTCTAGCATCTTCAATTTAGGGAGGTACTCTGTAGACAACCAAAGTAGAAACCTAGACACCAAAACCAACACAAACCCTTTGATATACAATGGTGTCCTGCCTACACAAAGTTTTTGACTGTAACCAACTATAATATCTGATTTGACTGAAGGACTACTCCCCAACATGCAACCCATTCCCGATACTGCTTAAGTGACCATAAACCTAAGACTAGATAACTCAGGGACCTAGGGTAAAACCAAATGCTACTGGTCTTAAAAAAAAAATAAGGCAATGTAGCAATAAAGTGACTCCTAATGACATTCTGCTATCTATACTCATAGATCAATGCCTTGCTCAGTCATCATCAGAGAGGCTTCCTCCTGCAGCAGATGGGAGCAAATACCGAGACCCACATCCTGACATTATGCAGAAAGTGAGAGACCATGGAACAATCAGCCCTAAATAGCATGTCTCCTTCAAATCCCTCCCTTCAGGGCTCAGGGATCCCTGTGGAAGAGGAGGCAGAAAGAGTGTAAGAGCCATAAGGTGTAGATGTAACCAACCGCCTTATTAAATAAGAAACACAGAGCCAATGTAAAGATGAAAGCCCAAGAGGTCAGAGCTAGGAGCCTTACCTGCTTTCTGCCAGCTAGCTTCTCCCACCAAGAGACCTCTCCGAAAAGGGAGCTACTTCCTGTGCGTTTGACTTATAAAGAGTTCTGGTTCTTTCTTCTCATTGGTTGTAAACCCAACTATGTGACCGCCTCGTTACTGCCTATCTGTACAGACCTCCAGGTCTTCTATGGTTGGTATTGGGATTAAGGGCGTGTGTCTCCAATGCTGGCTGTATCCTTGAACACACAGAGATCTACCTAGTTCTGCTTACCAAGTGCTGGGATTAAAGGCGTGCACCACCACCACCACCACCACCACCACCACCACCACCCTGGCTTTCGCTATGGCTTGCTAATAGCTCTGACCCCTAGGCAACTTTATTTATTAACATACAAATAAAATCACATTTCAGCACAATTAAAATACCACTATAATAAGGGATGAAGGACACCAGAGAACAAGGTCCTCTAAATCAACATGACCAAAACTCATATAAACTCACAGAACCTGAGGCAGCATGCAAAGGGCCTTCATGGTAATTCAGCAATTGGGGTCTTAGAGCTGAAAGGAGAAGTGGACACATGCTTCCATCCCTAACCCAGAAGCTATCTCCAATTGATAACTACTTGCAAATTAATATTTAGTTTTTTCCAAGGAACTATCAATGGGAAAACATATATCCTACTCTTAAGGGTAGGTTGCATGCCTAGCAGTAGATCACCAACAGAACATGAACTCAAAGGCATCTCTGGAGGATCCTTGCCTCATAATGTTGTGTCAGGGTTCTTCTTTTTTGTTAATTTTTGTTTATTATTTTTATTCATATTTTTTTCTTCTCCCTTTTTATCCTGCAATTTCTTTATATTTATATTATGGCTTGCAGTTTAGAGTTTTATTGGATTCCTGTGTGTGTGTGTGAACAAGTGAGTATCTGTTTCTTGTATCTTCTCTTGGGCTCTTGTAGTGGATAGCCGTCCCAGGTTTGATCTGGAAATACCACCCCCTTTGAGGCTACGATAACTGTCACGCCTACAAGTTGAGCCGAGAGAAGACCCCTGAAGATCCGAGATCCGAATGGGGGAGCTCTCTTGGTTCCTGGACCCTGGACGCTGGAGGTAGACCAAGCAGAGTTCTCCAGAGAACACCACCGGACTGCGTTACACCTTTCCCAGACCCTGTAACCTATCCCTTCACTTGTAATTTACCCCACAAAATAAACCTCCCTTTGAACTACGTGGAGTTGCCTTAATAATTTCACCAATGGGCTCTTTTTTTTCCTATTGGTTTGTTTTATCCAACTCTGATGTGTTAGTTTTTGTTTTATCTTATTACATTTTATTTTGTTATATTTTATTATTATTCCTCAGAAATCTGTTTGTTTTTTAATGAGAGACAGAAAGGGAGTAGATCTATATGGAAGGGGAGGGGGGAGCTGGGAATAGGGGAGAGACATCATCAGAGTGTATTATATGAGAAAAAAAAATCTGTTTCCAATCAGAAGAGAAAAGGTCCATGGAGTTCACTATTTTCAGCAATTTGAGTTGAGGGTGACCATGACAGTCCCTTGGAATTATCTTTTATTTTTTTGGCTTTTGAAGACAGGGTTTCTCTGTGTAGCCCTGGCCTTCCTAGAACTCACAACTCACTTTATAAACCAGGCTGGCTTTGAACTCATAGAGATCTGCCTGCCTCTGCCTTCCAGGGTGCTGAGATTAAAGGCGTGCGCCACCACACCTGATGGAATTAGCTACTTATTCACAAATTAAAGAGTTCATTCTTTTTTTTGTTTGTTTGTTTGTTTTTGTTTTTGTTTTTCGAGACAGGGTTTCTCTGTATAGCTTTGCGCCTTTCCTGGAACTCGCTTTGGAGACCAGGCTGGCCTCGAACTCACAGAGATCCGCCTGCCTCTGCCTCCCGAGTGCTGGGATTAAAGGCGTGCACCACCACCGCCCGGCTAAGAGTTCATTCTTATCAGTGATGTTTTCTAAAAGAACTGCAGCATCCCAGTTTATCTGTAGAAGCTACACCCTTCCTTTCAGTGCCCAAAATACAAAGGTTTTCTATGGGTATGATAGTAATTGCTGCAGAGGTGAAACAGTATCTCTTTCAGTATGCCATCATTTCATATTCTTTCGAATCAAAAAGAGAAACCACCTTAAAAAGGTTCTCTTGGAAAATGTAATAGCTGCAGGCAGTATTCAATAATAGAATTGAGAGATTGTTCGAGAAATTAGCTCTGTAACTTCCAAATGAAAAATTACATGAACATGGACAAAATTAAAGAGACAGGGAACACTTTATTCTAGGCTCTTAAAATATCTCATATATATACATATATAGAGAGAATATATATATATATATATATATATAAATGAAATTATGACAGTAATATCCCCAAGATCCACAGGATATCTAACAAAATCCCCAGTATTAGACATGAAAAACTATTTTTCCAGTTGTTGGTCAGGGACATTCAAGAGACTCCCAAGCAACACAGCCTGTCACTATTGTATTTGTTTGCCTCCCAGAAGTTGAAGGTAAGTCCCTATTACTGAACGAACCACTCAACTTTGGACATGGACTCAGAAGATGTGAGCTGACACTGACCCAAAAGCCTTCTTCCTGAGGAATAGTATAAAAGCTATAGAAAAGGTATAGGAAGGTTATAAGCAAGCTGCCAAACAAGGGAGGGATTTAATCAATAGTCCTGCCTGGCTGTAATGCTTAGCATCCACAATGACCAGCTTGGCAAAACATCCCTAAAGGTGCAATAGTAGCACTTATATCTTAGTGATAACCAACAGCTGTCTAATGGGCCACAAGGCCCATTAAACAGGAGAGAACTTATGCCTGGTACTGTACACGTAGCCAATTACACTCATTAGAGGAGAACCTATTATGGGGTACCTGAATTAAAAAAAAACTCCCGAGAGGCCTGAATAAGTTGAATGGCATCTTCATTAATCATTGGTGGGACTATCCCAAGCAGATTAGTGGGAAGCAGCCCTGACCTCCAGTTGGTTCCGTTTTGTGACTTATACAGAAAGACAGCTCTGGACATCTATAACAAGAAAGTGTTGCTTGCAGAAAAGGAGAGATATCAGTTAAATGGCCAAGCAGTTAACCTTAAGCTCAGGTTCACACTGTATAGGAATTTTGAACTGGTCCAGAGACCAGTTTACTGTAGGAATTTATGGCTGGTTCAGAGACTAGTTTTACCCAAGATAGTTCTAGCACTTAAAGTATTTTTAGGAATACTTTCATGGGATGGCATAACTATAGTTCAGTAGACTACTACAAGCCAACTATGGGCAATTTCCTAAGCCAGTATGATTCCAAAGTGCATTCTTAAGCTTCTACCCACAGATAAGTGTAGATTCCAGTCCTGAGAGATGCATATACAACACAAATCCTTCACCGGAGGCTCAGGGAACAGTGTCAAGGGGGGCTGGGAGATTACAAAAGCCAAAGCCCAGGAACACTGCTGTAAAACTGTGCCTTCTATCTATGACAGAGAAGCTACGTGTCCATAAAATTTCAACAACATGGCTGCCTAAACAAGACCCAAACAATTTCAAAAATGGTTGATGCCCAAAGCAGATGGAGGAATTCTTATGGGACAGCATTCTGATATGAACAGCTACAAGCAATTAGCAATTGCAGAGAGAGATGAGATCCCTGACTTGTTATCTTAATACCATGTGGCCATGTGGTCAGCTGTGGAAATATATTCATGGAGGCAACATTGAATGAACTCAGCTCATTACATTTATATGTCTGCTTCTTTATATGTATATGTAACAAGAATGGTTAAAGAAAAGGAGGCCTTGATTTTGGAAGGGAGGAGCAGACATAGGAGGAATAGAACAGAGGAGAGAGAGATGGAAAATCATATCTTATTATTGATTCATTATTAATTAATTTATTCATTAGACAGTGCCCCTCTATATAATCCTCGATGTCCTGGATCTTGATATGTAGACCAGGCTGGCCTTGAACTCACAGAGATCCACCTGTCTTTGCCTACCAAGTGCTGGGATTAAAGTTGTGTGCCACCACACCCAGCTAATATTTTAATTAAATTTTAAAATGAATAAAAAAAACTAAAGACATAAGGAAGTCAACTGCCTCATCTATTGGTTTTAACTAAAGGAAAGCAAACATACCCCTGTCTTCCTAAGATAATACAAGTTGGAGCAAGTAAAACATCCTGCCTTCCCACTGAGACTGTAAGGTGAAGTGAGGAGACCAGGTTTGCTGTCTCCCTAGGTGACCACATTCAATGGGCTACTTCCCAGTCCTCCAGGAAGACAGTATAGTCTTAGGCAGCAAAACCAACAAGAGGCTTTTAAATTTTTTTTTTCATATCAAAGAGGCAGAAAAAAGCATTTGCAAAGGTGAGGTTTCTAAAGAAAACACTCAAGGAAAAGGAAGTCAAGGGCTCAGGTTATAAAAACTGAAGGAAGTCTGCAAACCCTGGCCAAGCTGAGGTCACTTTTCACAGAGAGTGCCATTAGCCTGCCCAGAAAAACAACACAGGGTTTCATAATTTTAGCTAAAATATAGCCAAAAGAATCTACCTAACAGAATATGTTATCATCTTACAGTGTTTTGAAAAACACTGATGACTAAATCAATCCCTCCCCAACTTTTGCTTACACTGGCCTGTGCTTTGTGATGATGTATTAACTTGTGTTCCCATGAACTCAGGAGCTAGTGTAAAAGACAGCCAGCAGTGGGGATGAAGGTCATTAGATATTCTTTAATCCTATCAATTTAATTAACTGAAGAATAAACTTGTTCCCCGCCCTGTGCCCTACAAGAGTAATTGTTAATGATGGCAAGAATTGGAATGATCTATGTTGTTATTTCTACTTTAAAATGACTTACTTGGAGATAGTTTTTGTTTCTTACCAGCTTGATAAAACCTTATAAATAAAATAATAGTATGTATAATAAAGGAGGAATAGAAAAGAGGGAGACGCAGGGAGCATTGTGAGCCTCGGGCAAATTGAAATAGAATACCACAGTCAAAACATAGACTTGCCTCAGGGTGGGAAGCAAGAATTAGAAGGTCAGAGAGAAACAGTGAGAAGAAAATGGGAAGAGAGAAGGTGTGATTGTTTGTGTTTGTTCCAGACCTAGCTCTTCTTTTAATCAAATTTACAAAAGATTTACAAAGAAATAATACATCCGTATTCAATGTGACTCTGTGTGTGTAAACACTGAGGTCACGTCACTAAAAGTAAAAGAAAATGAATTAATAATTTACTGTAAAACAGAAAGAATCATTGTAAAATTATACTATCTCAATGAGTATAACAAGCAGTTACAGCAGCTTAAAAATGGAATAATGAAAAAAAAACTGAAAAAAATTGAATACTGTTCTATTTAAATTTAATCAAAAGTCTGTTTACCTGTCCCTACATACTTATTTGATGTTGTTTATTTTGAGATAGGGTCTCACTTAGCTCGGGCTGCCCTTGAACTCTCGATCCTTCTGCTTGCACCTCCCAAGTGCAGCTATTAAGTTTGGAATTTACAGAACATCATCTTTTAGGAGCATCGCATATGTTTTTCTGCTGAATGTTTTCCTGGTGAGATGTGTGTTTATAGGGATCACATTGCCTTCCAGGTGATAGAAATACAATTTGACCATCATGAAGGACAAGCAAGGAAAACGCATATACCCAGTGAGCATTGGGAAACACAATGTGATTTGGGTACGGCGATCAAGGTGATATGAATGTAATTTTTAATTTTCTCAGTAATTTTGTAAAAGAAATGAAAATAATCTTTGGAGTTGAGTAAATTTTGGAGGGAAGAGCTCAGGGCGGGTGTTGCTAATTTAGTCATCACAGGGCATAGAACTGGTATTAGAACTGAACCATAAGACAGCAGGCTGCTTCTAAACCAGGTTTCCTGGGCCCCGGGAGATGTTATAAACACCCTGGAAAGTGACTGCACCAAAATTAGCCATCAGCTAGAACTCTGCAAGGGTTCCATTCACGCCTCACAGGGGTAACAGGATCAGCACGGTCGGGAATAAAAGGTGGTGTTTTGCGCATGTGTGGATTTTTCAGTCTTGTCCTAATGTAAGGAGAGCACAATCTGTTTTTTCTCTCGGCCTCTACAGCACAAAACGTCACATAGCTGACTGAATTGATTTAGCCTTCACATGGCATTTTCTAAACTAGAAGTGAAAAAAAAATCTTAAATTCTTTGGAATAGCTGGCAGACCCTAACTCCTTGCTTATTGATTTTTATGTTATTGCTCCTGGTTATGAATTATGGATTAAAAACCTTTTATGATGGGTAATAAAAGAGAAAGCCAGGAGAAAAATCCACCCCTCATCATCCCACACCACCCCATTAGTTTCTTTTTCTTTTTTATATTAATCTATAAGCAGAATGGGGGAGGGGGGAAGTCATAACAATCCAATTTGTGTCGCAGAAAGGCATGAAGAGCTTCTAAGTCATAAGGACACTGTATGAAAAAGCAAATGAGAAATGTGCCGTCTCTCCTGCAGTCAGCAGCAGGTGAGCGAAGGCCCTAATCTCTTCCTTCCTGAAACATGTCTGATGGTCAACAGCAAGGCTCTTTGCATATGCTACTCAGATTTCTTTTATCTGGGAAGGGATACAGAATGCTTCACATTTAAAATGCACAACTGTAAGGCAGACAATAAAGTTCTTGGATGCCATGCAGCTGCTAAGTGGCAAAACTGCTAAGAAATGAGTTTGTCAGACTCCAGCACCTGTGAACGCCTTTCTTTTCACGAGGTTGCTGCTCAGTTTGTAAGACTCCAAAAGAAAGACAGATTAGATAAATGAAATTCTAGCTTTCTTCTTTTTTTAGAAAAGAGCATTTTTCTGCAGTTTTCACTATCTGGTGTAATTCTTTGTGTTTCTCTTTTACACACACACACACACACACACACACACACACACACACACCTACCTTTTGGGCCATAACCTTTTCTTTCCCTTCTCTCATTTTCCTTTCAAATAACTAGTTCCTTGACATATTCCCTCAGGTTCATTTTTCCTCCTGGATGACACAGATAATATAAATTCTTGACCTCTGTGTAATTAAATTTTGTTACAAATTCCTCCCTTCTCATATTCAATAACCTGTGCACTATATCTCCATATCGATTTACCCAGAACATCTTTAATTACTCCTTTATAATCCAGTCAGCTAAATGCTACTGAGACTCACACTCTGCTTTTGCAGACACTACAGTGTTCATAAAGACAAAGAACTTGAGGCTGATTTTGGAAGGTGAGCAGAATTGTAGGAAGTCCCGAGGCTGGAGGTGGAGTTATTGGTTTTTCTACTATGTCTCCATCAGGAAGCACATCTTCATGCCTGGAAAAAAAGGACAAGTCAAAATCTGACTCCAGCTTCTCCTGCTTATTTTCTGTTTTGTGGCTACTGTCTTCGGGAAGGGTTTTGACTTAGAAATGTGAGATTTGTGTTTATCTCCCTTTCCTCATTCTCTTCCATTCACATTTTTCTACTGATCCCCATTTTGTGCTAGAATCATTTCAAGAACTTGGTTGTCTCTGGTCCAGTCTCCTTCTGATTTGTAGTCACCCCCCAAGATGTTCCTCTATGATCTCTATCTCCCTGATGACAGCATTGTGTTGCCTTCCTGTATGATAACAGTGTTGGTGGACACTGGGGTATGCTAACCTTAAAATCTGATTATAAAAAGATGCCATGACTTCTGTTCTGATCACTATCCCTCTCCTTCTAAGTTCATTCATTGTCAAGAAAGTCAATGGTTACACCACAAAGACATCATATGGAGAGGCCCCCGTATCGAGACCTCTTGTTAACACATGTGTGAATCCTCCACCCAATCAAACCTTCAGATGGTTGTAGTCACAATCCATTTCTCAACTGAAACCTTGAATTAGCAACACCTACCTTTCTGATTCTAGAACTACATGAGAAAGTTGATATTACTTGTTTTAAATTTCTAAGTTTTAGAATAAATTGTTACACAGCAATAAATAAATAATCAGTACATTCCGGCTCATAGTCTTCCAAGCTGAGACATGAACTATCTTGTTAAGAATTGTCCCTTATCCAGGATTCTAGAACTTAAAACTTCTTATGGGCTGGAGAGGTTTTTAGAGTGCTTGCCTACCATGCACTAGGCCCAGGTTTGAACCATAGTGTTGCATGAACCCTGTGTATTTGCAAAGAAATAAAAAGATAGAACCTCACACTTTTTGTATTGCATTGTGGTGATGTCAAGAATGCATGCATTCATCACATGTGCAGCAAGGCTCAGGCAGAGGGATGCGGTCTATGCTTGTTGTTAATTATCCATATGCACCTTCTTCTAAACTTTCTCTAACCAAATTTATCTTCAGGATTTTCTTTTTTTTTTCAAAATAAGCCACAAGCCTTAAATGGGGTTATCCTCTTAAATGGATAAAAATCATTCACATGACTTGAGTAGTAACCAGGTGAAAACTGAATGCAAATATTATATGTAGCACCAGACAAGAGCAGTCTGGTTTTTGCTTTTCTTGTTTGCTATTTTTAAAGAAAGACGCTTTGATCCATCCCCAGTGCATCATGTTCCAGAGTGGCATCACCTTGGTATGGAGAGGCAAGTATTGTCGTTGACCTCTGAAAAGTATTTTCAGTTTGGAAGCAGTTTTCTGTCTGAGCAGAGCCTGGCCCCTAGCCAGCTTTGACCTTTCCTGTGGTCCAAAAACCTGAGTGTGTGCTTCTTTCTACTCACATCAGTGTTGCTTGAGTAATTGGGCTACATCTATTTTTCTCCTAGCTATTGTTCACAAAGCTGAGTAACCTTCGTTCAGGATAGCATCTCCTTAGGGAGCTTCATCTGTGCAATGATTCTGGATGAAGACAGACTTTTTCTGCCACTGTTCAGAGAAATCAGATTCTATTAGGAATGGAGAAATCAGGATTGGAGGACAAGTTGGTCTCCATCCTCTTCTCAACCACCATCATCCTAGTTTTTTGGAAGTCTTCTGCCATAGTAGTCATTTATATTTAATTCTTATTAATGATGGCATTTTTATTTTTATAAGCAAATGTGGAATGTACTACCTTTTACTCAGCTCAATGTCTTACATGGTATTTGAAATACAAACAAGCAAAGGTTAAGAATGAACTTAAAAGAAAGTTAGTGTGGTGATTGAATGAGAGTAACTCTGATAGGCTTGTGTGTTTCAGTTCTTGACTCCCAGTTGATAAATTGTTTAGGAGGGATTAGAAGGCATGGCCTTGTTGGAGAAGGTATGTCACTGGGGGTGGGCTTTGAGGTTTCAAAAGCCAATAACAGGCCTAGTCTTTTCTCTCTATGCTTCCAACTTGAAGGATCAAGATGTGAGCTCTCAGCTACTGCTCCAGCACCATGCCTGCCTGTCTGCTACCCTCTTCTCCACCATGATGGTTATGAACTCACCCTCTGCAACTGTAACCAAGACCCCAATTAAAAGCTTTCATTTATAAGTTGCCTTGGTCATTGTGGTGGTTTGAAGGAAAATGGCCCCCAAAAGGAGTAGCACTATTAGGAGGTATGGTCTTGTTGGAGTAGGTGTGGCTCTGTTGGAGGAAGTATGTCACTGTGGAGGTGGGCTTTCAGGTCTCATATATGCTCAAGCTATACCCAGTGAGACAGACCACTTCCTGTTGCCTGAGAGTAAAGATGTAGGACTCTGAGCTATTTCTCCAGCACCATGTCTTCCTGCACACCACCATGATGCACCATGATGATAATGGACTAAACTTCTGAAAGTTTAAGCCACCCTAAGTAAATGTTTTTCCTTTATCAGAGTTGCTATGGTCATAGTATCTCTTCACAGCAATAAAATCCCTATGGTGGGTTTTTTTTTTTCCTTTTCCTTTTTTTTTAAGTGAGAGAAAAGTAACTGAGTTAATTTCTTATTTGCTAATGTTCTTTATCATTAAGCAAATAGATTTATTCTGCATGTCACTACTGAAGGAAGTAGATAACTTGATGGATGCATACTTTGCAGTAATAAATCAAATGTTTAAATCTGCTCTACAGTTTACTTTTCTTTTAACTAAGCAAAACGTGACTGTGATTATTTTACCTGTATATTTAAATATGGATTTAAGTATAAACTGGTAGCATTATTGTGATACCAAAACAGGAAAAATACACTTTGCATGTTAAGACTTTTGTTTGTAGTTAAGAATAAGTTACTGTTTGTCCTACGTTTTTTTTGACCCATCAGCACAGGATGTGTTTGAGCACATGTGGGCAGGAGGTACATGGCCAGGAAATATATCAGGATGTATGCTTACTCCTGATTGGATGTAAGCAGGAGGTACATGGCCAGGATTTATGTCAGGATATATGCTTACCTCTGATTGGATGTAGGCAGAAGGTACACAAGCAGGAAGTATGTCAGGATATATGCTTGCTCCTGATTGGACCAGATGGAAAATATGGTTGCCCATTATAAGCCTCTGCAAAATGTGATTCATGGTCATTTCCTGTGAACCTTGAAATGGACCTGACAATAGTCCATCAACCTGGCTAGTATTTAATTAAAACTTGCTTCAAATTTAGCTCAGAATTGTGTGATTATTCTCAATCAGTGGGATTAACATTATCAAAAATTAATAAATGATTATAACTTTAGGCTAATAGATTGACAAAATGATACCATGATTATATGTATGTGTATCAACATGTGTATATGTTAATGCATACTCACATATAGATGCACACATATAGACTTTGCCATTCTTATGCATTTATGTCTTCAGTCCTCTGTAATATATTATTAATCCATATCTTGCCCTGTATTTTCTTTCTTTCCTTTCTGTCCTCATCATAGCTGGTTGCAACTTTACAGCACAAGCTCATAATGATGACTACCAAAGCTGCCATTCACCTTCCTTTCTTGAAAAGAATCAAATAACATTGATAATTTTTTTTTTGTGCTGGGTGGGTACAAATACTTTTTAGTAATAATTATCATTATATATTTGAAGGAATTATTGAAATCCCTAAAGCACTCATTCGGGGAGAATTTCACAGGTGAAAAAATAGAACCACTGAGAGCTCAGTGATAATACAGGAAAGGAAATGGTGATTAAATCACAATTGAGATATATTGCTTTGTTCTGTATTCCAAAAAGAATTCAGCATCCACACAGAGTCAGGGATTTTGTTCAGACTTTTGTCCCACCTTTAAATGGTACACTTTCTGTGATTATGCCTCCTTGAATGCTTGAGGGAAAAACAAAGATCAATATAAATTAAAATTTCATAAATACTTGGCTAAAGTTCACCAGTTTATGTATGGCTTAATTTCTCAACTCACTGAAAATTTCATGTAAATGATTAAGTACAAATATCAGCTGATCCATGAGGGTGTCAAAACTAACAACAAAAACAGAAATAGAAAAGAAAGTGGACTTAGACATAAATAGAACTGATGGTAGAGAGTCCATTGCAACATACGTGCAAAACTATTGTAATAGGGTATTTCTGACAATGGAGAGGGGAGGCTCTCATATAGTGACAGGAACTACTCCAGTAGAGAGTAGTCATACCAACTGTATGACTGCGATGTATGACTGTGTATACCAACAGAAGTCATACCAACTCTATGACTACTATGTATGACTATGTATACCAACAGAGGTCATACCAACTCTATGACTACTATATATGACTATGTATACCAACAGAGGTCATACCAACTCTATGACTACTATGTATGACTATGTATACTAACAGAGGTCAAAGCAACTCTATGACTATTATGTATGACTATGTATACTAACAGAAGTCATAACAACTGTGTGACTGCTATGTATGACTATGTATCACAACAGAGGTCATACCAACTGTACATCTATAAATGACTCGGGGACATAAAGAGAAAGCATTTCTTTTAAAGTGAAATAAACTATTGGAAAACAACAAACAAACAAACAATAGATATGGAAAATGGATGAACAAGTGTTGAAATCAGACAATTGAGAAGATTCTTTCTCTTCAGAAGCGGGGATTGGCAAGAGGACTGTGATATAATACTTAGCCTCAAGAGAAGTCCAGAGTTCAGGGTCTTTGAGAGGGAGACAAATTATATTCAGTAATAAGTTATTTTGTGAAGATAAATCAGTGTAAACAAATGGGGAAACTAATCATTCATGAGGTACAGTAGGAATTTGACTGGTAGGTATCTGGTCTTTTCATAGGCAATAAGGAGGCTCTTCTGTGTGTTATATCTGTTAGTTTTTTTTTTTTTTTTTCTTCAAATCAGTAAAGAAATCATCTCTCTGGTCAGGTCATGATTGACAAGGGGATCATCCAGTGAGAGGTGGAAGCAGACTCAGGTTTCTCCTTATCTTCTTATAAAGCCAGTTATCTCATCCTGACAGCCCTATCTTCATGATGTAATCAAACCCAAATCACCTCCTCAATCTGGATATCATTGTGGTAGTTTGAATAAGAATGGCCCCCATAGGCTCATGTATTTGAATGCTTAGTCACCAGAGGTGGCACTATTTGAGAAAGATTAGGAGATGTTGTCTTGTCGTAGTAGGTGTGGCCTTGTTGGAGGAAATGGGTCACAGAGGTTGGGCTTTGAGGTTCAAAAAGCCCAAGCAGGACCCAGTGTCTATCTCTTCCTGCTGTTTGTGAATCCAGATATAGAACACTCAGATACTTCTCCAGCACCATGTCTGCCTCTTTGCCACCACGCCTCCCACCATGATGACAATGAACTAAACCTCTGAAACTGTAAGCCACCCCAATTAAATACTTTTCTTTTTATAAGAGTTGCCATGGTCGTGGTGTCTCTTCCCAGCAATAAGAACACTAAGCTAGTCATCAACAAAGAATTCATCAATTAACTTTTCAACAAATGGACTTTTAAAGAACACATTCAAACCATAGTTTTAAGTCATGTGGCAAAAAGTAGTTCTCAGCAGGAAACCGTTTCCCACAATGAAAAAAAACAATAAGTGAGATGTCTATTTTGTTTGTTTGTTTTCTAAAACTAACTGGCTCAGATAAACTTTTGTATTATTGGGGTCTGCTTGGGTTAAGAAACAGATGTTATATTTTTTCCATCTAAGAATTGTATTTTATTTGACACATTTTCATAATTGCAAGAAGTAAATGTTGTCAACCAAAGTTCCCAGGATGAAATCTCACACCTGTGATAAACATCCAGCAAGGCTGATTAACTGTTAGAATGTCAATGATGACAGAGAGCTGGAGTGTTACTGATCAGGAGCCAAATTATCTTGGGGTATATCAGCCTCTTAAACAACCACTCATTGCCCACTTCTGTGTGAAACACAGACCCCAAGGTTCTACCAACCCAAAGGCTCAGAATGCTGTGGAATAGCATCTGAAGACTATAGCAGAGGTTTGCAGGCTCTGCTGTAATCCAGCTGATATTTCCAGTGTATTTGAAAGGTGTCTTCATTTATGATTTTCTTTGCTCTGTTATTATAAAAATTTCATGAAATGATTACCACATTGGGACATGTATTTGAGGCAGTTTAAATCTGTGTTCCTGGGCCATGGTCACTCACAATCAACTCTAAGGTAAATTATCTCTTTGAGGTGAGCTGCTTTTGTTGTTGTTGTTGTTGTTGCCTTGACAATCTCTTGTAATTATAAATCTGACTGTTTAAGTCAGTGGTTCTCAACCTTCCTAATGCTGTGGCTCTTTAATACAGTTCCTCATATTGCAATGACCCCCAAACATAAAATTACTTCATTGTTACTTCATAACTGTACTTTTACTACTGTTATGAATTGTAATGTAGAGATCTGACATGCAACTCCAAAGGAGTCATGATCCACAGGTTAAGAACTGCTGGTTTAAGTGATGCATTTCTTATTTTTCCTTTTCCAATCACTGCAATCTGTAAGAAAAACATTACAACATTCAATTATGCCTTTGTTCATTTGTTTATCTGTTCAACAAATGAACCAAGGAGACTGGTAGAAAGAAAAAGAGTATGTGTGGATCACACTGACTGCATTATGGTATAAACAGGAGATGAGAAGACTTTTCAAAGGCAATCTGAGGTTTCATTAATAAAAGCAGGTGTTGGCTTCCCCACTGTCCTTGCAGTCACTTCTTAAGCCTCAGCTGCTAAGGACCTTGCTTCACTTTCTCCCACCACCCACTGGTGTGAGCTTTGGTCCTGGGGAAGAGAAGAAGATCAAAGAGGAGCCTGCCAAGTTCTCAACAGTCTGGGACAGCACCTGCTGCTCTCTCTTGGGGCACAGATACTTGTCATGAGAAGTAATAATGGAATGCTATGGGCCCAGGTTCACCTTGGGTTTTATCAACTAATAAGGACTAATCCTTCTTGCTTTTACTTACTGCATGATAATCTAGAGTTTTATCACATAACAGTGTTTCCTTTAAAGTTATTGTGCAATGTAACTGCTTCCTCTACATTAAAGGTAGTGTGTTTGTGTGTGTGTGTGTGTGTGTGTGTGTGTTATTGTTGTTTGAAAGAATTCTGCATAGCATTCATTCAGAAACAATTTTACCTTATACAGTTATAATTTTGAATAATTGCAGCCATGCTAGCTGCATTTTCGAATCGAGGATCACCAATGTGAAGGTTAGCCACAGTGGGCGTTGTCGGCTTGTTCTGTTGCCCACTCTCTAAGTTGTCTACTTGGAGATGAATGACAGAGAGGAAACTATTGAAGTTTTTTTTTTTTTTTTTAAATATGTATAAGGACCATGAAATGCACCCACTCCCAGTAGTACTAAGGTTATACCAGCACTGGCTTCAGGGACTGTATGAGCAAAGCATTTAGATCATATGGTGCCAGTATACACTTTGCAGAAAATGGAAAGTAAGTCCCTTGTAAGCCTTGGGGGTGTTAATATAGGGTAGCAGAGGTGAACTTGCATCTATATGTAGAAGCACATGGCACATTTCACATCTGCTTCTTGTTGCTCAGATATTTTCCATCTGTCTTTGAAGATGATCTCAAGTGATAATGATGTTTCTACAGAGCAATTCATTCATAACTCCAGTGATAGCCTACACATACAGATAGCTAATCTGTTATAGTTCATACAGAAGGCCTTGTGGGCTCATTACTCAAACCTATATGTGTCTTTAATGTCCAGTATTCAGTGGTTCCCTTAATTCTACACTGTTATCTGATAGTGGGAGCTGCCATGGTGCGAGCCAAAGCCCAGCCACTCTGAGACTCATCTGTGTGCACTCTCTCTACGTATCTTGCTGTTTCTCTAACTCCTAGTGAGAGCATTCCTGGTCTCCAAACACTATTCAATGCTTAGCCTCAAACATGATCCATTTCCCTGCTGTTTTGTTCCACTGAAGGAGAAGGCCTTCTATTTCCCTATCACAAATACAAGTTGAATGCAGACTTTCACAAAACCGAAGAAGAAAGTTGGGTGCAAAAGCCCTTGAGACTACAACGTACAAAAACCCTTACTGAATGCAGAAGTAAAATCATTGATCACACAAATAGCTCTGAGTCCTTCCACAGCAAAGAAAGCAATACATGAATGACCACACTAATGCATGTCCCCACCACCTTGGAGCTAATCTACTACAAGGGCCTCACTTCAATGAGGTCCCAGGACAAGGAATTTCCAACATGAAGCAGGGGGTGGGGGGAGGGGGAAATCACATAACTAGATTTCTACTTGAGTTACTGATTTAGTATTTTATTTATAGAAAATTAGGCTAGAGGGGCAGAAGCTAAGAGTTAGCACAGTCCATGCATAAAAAAATTTGGCCTAGAATCCAAACACAGTCCAATTCAGATTTGGGCATCTTGCTATGTGAAATTAAATGTTTTCTAACTAGCTGGAAATGTACTTTATATTGGGAAGTCTGTGTAATAGTTAGACTCTAACTCCTTTCCTTTTCTGAAGCCAAATGAGAACTCTCCAACAGAAATAAGACAAACACAATATATTTCCTATGGGAAGCTCCAGGAACAGTCCAGGACATCAGTTGTATCCATAACACTTTAACCTGGGGACACAATTGATGGCTTAAGAGTCTGGTCTCTCATGCTATAAACTCTAAGTTAAAGGCCACATTAGTTGTTTATGAGCCTTCCTTATGCTTTTCTCTAAAGTTTGGACCTTCAAGGTGTTAGAAAACAGAAACTACCACCAGCAGAAAAAACTTCTAACAAGGCAGCCTTCAGGGAGTGTGGAGATGACAGTGATGGATATTCGGAAGAGGAACCTCGCATTCTGGTCTACTAGTCGACTGCCTTTGTTTGGCTCTTCTAGCCTTGGTCTCTCTCAGTGTCTAAGAAATGGTGTTGCCTATTATCTCCAGTCAAGTGAAATTTAGTTGCTCACATTCTGACAGCTTAGCTCATTCCATTTCTCCTGCAAGTGAGCTGTAACCCCTTGAGGCAAGATGAAAAACAGAAGGACAGGAAGTTGAGCAAGGACCTGAAAAGCCCATCCTGTTTTTGCACAGTGATGGTTTTTGAAGTTGTACTGTTACTTAGCATTTCTGTGATCCATTTATCTCCTTGCACATAGTATTAGTAGGTCTACTGAATGAACAACGTTCATAAAACATTACATTCATTAATTGCCGTATAGTGTGTACTTGATGAAGTGATATATGAACAAAATAACTGTAGTATTAAAACGATATATATATCGTTTTATATATATATATATATATATGTATGCATGTATGTATAGGGGTGTATACACTTAGATTTCTGTCCCTTAGCATTTCAAAGTCCCTAGCCAAAGTAATTTTGAAAAGATGAAACCAAGAGAAACAGTTTTGAAGAACACTTTGATCAAATGTTACCAGAGTTAATCTGATAGAAGTGGTGATAGTATTGTTTTCCATGTTTGTTTGGGTTTACCTTCCAGACTTACCTATTCTTATTTAGGCAGATGGAATGTTCTCTTGCCTCAGGACCACCTACAGAGCAACCTTCAAATGTCATTCATTTTATATTTCAAAACCTGAATTCACAAAGGGGTTTTTCTAGCTTAACATTGAGATTCTCTGAAGAGCTCCTATCTCTGAGGGGGGTCATCTTAATTCTTCTTAGGGATTCCTGGAAGCCAGGACAATGGTGGAATGGGAAAACGGAAGATGGATTTAAGGGTTCCGGTATCTCATTGGGAGTCTTACACGGACAAATGGCTATTAACAGGTTTCTAGATCATTGTGGTTATAGTCTTCTTTCACCATAAGCAACTTGTAAAAGCAGGAACTAAAGTTGCTGGCTTTTGACTACTGCTCAAAAGAATGAGGTGTAAGTCCTGTCTCTGGCTCTAGGAGCCAGGATAGCCTCAGCTTCCTAAAGGATTTTCTTCCTTCTTGTGGGAGGCCAGCTGGGAGACCGGCTCCCACATTTTACCGCAGGGTACTCTTGAGGAGAGAGGGATAAGAGAGTTAGATAGAAGGAGAGAGGGGAGAGAAACAGATAGAAAACACAGGATAGCCTTGGGAGGGCCTGGATCCTTATCCACTGGCCCCTCCTGTCTCTTTTGAAGAGCTATTTATAGGAATGACAAGGGGGAGAGCAGAAGACCTCCAGGTAGCACAGCCAAGTATAGACCCTTCCAATCACCTAGAAACCATGCACATGGTCAACCAATCCTCTAACGTAGCTCTGCTGGGAAAAGTAAGCTCAGCTCTCACTAGGAAATCTTTGTGGGCCTCCACACCTTCCTTCTTTCCTTCTTTCCTTCCTTCTTCCTTCCTTCCTTTTTTTTTTTTTTTTTTTTTTTCTAGACAAGTTTTCTCTCTGTAGACCTGGCTGACCTGGATCTCGCTCTGCAGACCAGGATGGCCTTGAACTCAGAGATCCATCTGCCTCTGCCTCCTCAGAGCTGTAATTAAAGGTGTGTGCTACCACTGCCCAGCTTGCCTAAAGGGTCTTTAGGTGACTGTCTAGCCAAAGCTTTCTGGTAAACAACAAACTCCTGTCCCTGTTTGCTCCCTAAAGAGTTAATCTGAATGGGTCTGTCAGATCCATCCTCTTTAACCAGGAAAATACTCTTCCAGAAGCTGATGCTATAGAAACATTAGGAAAATGTTTAATGTCTACTTAAATAGGTAGCTTGGCACAATGACCCACCCTCACCCCATGAGAGTGTTTTCCTTCACAATGATCCCATATTGTCACTGTCCATTCTCATCTGTGAGAAAACCTCATATTATTCTGTAATAAATTGTTTCCTATAGCACATTCTATATATACATATTTATTCAACTGAAATCATAAGGATGGGGCATTGGAAGTAAGCCAGAGGAAGACGTGGGTACAGGAAATAGCAGAAACCAGATGCTCAACTTTTCTAAGTCTAAAGTGGCCACTTCCTCTGGTGTGTGTGCAAAAAATCGAATCAGGATCCTGAAGGAATCATTTGAACTGGGCCCATTCATGCCTTGGTGATAGGTGTAGACTGTTTAATAGCCCAAAAGTCGTACCTAAGTCTAACACTGAGTACTGTCTACTTTCCTAGGTAGTGACAGCCCCAATTGGATTCATTTGTTCATTTGACAACCATAATCAGCAGTTGCTGTCAACATTAGATTGACTATAAGAAATGTGTTGTTTGTTGTCCACCTGAATTATGAGATCTCCTAAAGAACAAGTTAAGTAATAAGACAGAAGCCAATTCAATTGGCAAATAAAGCTCTTATTCTTGCCAAAACTAAACTGCACCCTATTCAATTACTATAGAGTATTTCATCGTGATTAATTGGTCAATCAAACCTATTTGAGCCATCTAGCCAGTCATTCACTTAATATTTATTGAACATTCTCCATGAACATAGCACTGAGCATGGGAATAATTTACTTATTACATGGTGACTGAATTAATTTCATAAATAGTTTTTGTTCTGCATGCCTCTCCACCATTGTGGTAATTATATGCTTGAATAAAGTAAATCTCTAAACTGCACTTGAATCAATCAAAATTCCCCAAACAACATTTTATTCACAACTGTTAATAATTAACAATGAGAATTACATTGAATCTGTTCTTTTCTTGTAAAATAATAATATTTCAAAGCAGAAAATGACTGCCAAGACCACCTATGTCTAACTATTAACTGATTCTCCTATTTGACAAATATGGGTAAATTAATAATTTAAGACATCTCCAGAATTGCAGAATTGAAGTATTGGCAGAAGGGTGTTGCTCAAGACTTTTGACTCCTTACTTTTCTTCTTCTTTGAGAACATAAACTTTTCTTTTTTGCTAATACAAGGAGGACTGTATCCAAGATATGTATACCTTGGTTAGGTCTATCCTTATCTCACATATTATATAATTAAATATTCTAATAACCACTTTTTGTTGTTATTTTTGTTTGTGTGTTTGTTCTTTGAGCCGGGGTGTTGTGTAGCCCTCACTGGCCTTGAGTTCACTATATAGTCATGGATAGATGACCATCTCTGAGCTTCCCCCTACTATCTCTCTAGGGCTGAGGTTACAGGTATGTGCCACCATACTACTTTTCTATGATATAGTGCTGGAGATCAAACCTAGGCTTCATGCATGCTAGAAAAATAGTCTACTTATTAAACTAGCCCACTTGTTGAGTTTTTACTGAATGAAGTTTAGCATCTAATTTGAAAACACCCTGAGAAATGGGTAGTGTTAATGCTTCTAGACTCTAAAAGGAATAAAGTCACATGCATAGTAAGTGGAGGAGCTCCTATTTAGACATGTAGTCAGGTTCCCGGAATCCAGACTAATAGGATTCAGGTTCCAAATGATGGAAAATTGACCAAATGTATGTGTTATTCATCCATCTGAAAAATGGGAAAGTAAAGTGTTCACTTTTCCAATACTGAAAGAGGTTCTAGTGATAAATTGGTAAATGAGAGAGATTCTAGGGAGCTATAAACTTTGCATTCAAATATTTGACAGGTGTTTTTAGAGTACAAGGAACAAAGTCATAATGGTGTCCTCAGTTGTTAGGAGATTCATTTAAATGCTGTTGGGAAGAATATAAGACATCAGGAAATAGGTTCCACTGATGCACACTCAGGCATGCTGAGTGTTCTGGCTACAGGAATAGCTTTCAAATCCTCAACACCTCCAGTAACTTCATATGTTTTCCTTAAACTAGTATCTTCTAAGAGATCTTAGGTCAAGAGAGAAATCAGGACCACTGGTTACACCTTCTCACTAGTTATTCCCTTCTTGTTTTGTTCCCTATGAAGTCAACTCTAGTTTCTCTTGTCCAGTCAAAAGGAGAAGCAGGGCTGTCGAAACTGATGAAATGGTTCATCAGTAAAGGTGCTGGTCACAGCACCTGACAATCTGGCTTGGATTTCTGGAACTCACCTGATAGAAGGAAAAAAGGACCCCCTGCAAACTTCTTCTTTGACTTGTACACATGCAACATGACACCTTCTCTCTTGAGTTTTCTATTGCAGTGAAGAGACCCTATGACCATGGCAACCCTTATCAAGGAAAACATGTAATTGGGGCTGGCTTACAGTTCAGAGGTTTAGTCCATTATTATCATGGTGGGAAGTATGGTGACACACAGGCAGAGATGGTGCTGAAGAGATAGCTGAGAGTTCTACATTTGGATCCACAGGCAGCACGAAAAGATTGCCACAATGGGTGTAGCATGAGCATCTGAGACCTCAAAGCCCACCCTCTAGTGATACACCTCCTCCAACAAAACCATACCTGTTCCAATAAAGCCACATCTCCTAGTAGTGCCACTCCCTATGGGCCTATGAGAGCCATTTTTTATTCAAACCTTCACATTACTTACTGCCTCTCATAGGCTTGTAGCCATAACATAATATAGAATGCATTTGATCCAATTCAAAAGTCTCCATAGTCTATAACAGTCTCAAACTTGTTTAAAAGGCCAAAGTCTCTTCTGAGACTCGTGAACTCTCTTAACTGTAACCCCTGTAAAATCAAAATGAAAAAGCAGATCATATACTTCTAACAAACAATGGCACAGGATATACATCACCATTCCAAAGGGGAGCATAGTGAAGAAATACTGAGCAAACTGAAAATCAGCTGGGCAAACTCCAAAGTCTGCATCTCCATGTCTGATGTCAGAATGCTCTTGAGATCTCCAACTTCTTTTATCTTTGTTGACTGCAACACACTTCTTTCTCTTGGGCTGGTTCCATTCCCCCTAAGTAGCTTTCCTTGGCAGGTATTCCATGGCTCTGGCATCTCCAACATCTTGGGGTCTCCATGGCAATCCAGGCTTCACCTTCACAGCTTCATACAATGGCCTCTCTAGGCCTCTATTCAGGGACACCCTTGACATATGCCTGGGCTCAGCAGCTTTCTTTACTCTCAGAGAGAGATTCCATAACCCCTTTCTTCTACCTTTGGCTAAAATTGCCAAATTCTGCTGCTTGCTGAGGCTGAAACACACCCTTCTCACTCAGTAACATCTTCATTAACTTTCTGTTTTCGATAGACAGTTTCCTTTACTGTCTAAGCTTGGCTGTCTTGGGACTCACTCTGTAGATCAAGCTGCCTTGACCTCAGAGATACACCTGCCTCTGCCTCTGGAGTGCTGGCACTAAAGATGTGTGCCACCATATCCATCTCCAAGCTTTGCTTTAATTCCTTTTCATAAGTTGGATGCTTAGGTGGCTGGGGTCTTGCCCTGAGATCACCACTCCCTTCTTTCCATTTAACATTAAGATTTTCTTTAATCTGTTTATTTTCTTGAATATAGAACTTAGCTCCATTCTACTTCCTAGTGCCCCCTTTCTCCTCAAATTGGACATATTCTATTTTTCCTTATTCAGCTTGCTCCTTTTCATTATAGGTCTGCATAAGAGTAAACATGAATAACCACATGACAGAGTTGATACTAGGCTGTTTTGAGATTTCCTCTGCCAACACAATTAATCCA
>CABHPP010136721.1:0-18973 GCA_902168425.1 Peromyscus attwateri
TTGGCTATAGATAGGAAGAAAAGAGAAAAACTTAATAAGTTCCAAAATTATTTCTAATTTATTTTGCTGATGAAAAGTTTGAAGCAGAAAGATGATGAATTAGTGAAACTTATGGAAGAAACATTGTTGGGAGTAATGTGGTGGACTTCTGAATTCCTGTATGTTGTATCTTTATCAAGGAAGAAAAAGAAGTTGAAGAACGTGAGGCATATAAGTTTGGGTGGATATCCATCTTGGCCTGTTAGTATGGTACCCATTATTCTTAAAATTGAAAATAACTGCTATTATTATTTATAGAGCATATAATATCTGTCAGCCAAGGTACTAGAGGTTTTTGTCATTGTTTAATTTAATCTTCAACACTATACGGTAGCTATCATTAACCTCACGTTCAAAAGTAGTAAAATTGGAGCTCAGAAATTTTAAGACATTTTCTTCAAAATCTTGTATGTAGTAAATTGAAAAGTCCCAATTGGAAACCAAGTGTGTATGACTAAAATTTGCATTCTTTCCAACATTGCCTTGAAGGATCAAATACTATTCCTCCCTCATTAAAAATAACTTCTTTAAGGATAAAGTCTGACACTGCAATTTAATGTTGAGCCATACAGAATTTTTAAAGAGGATTACGCCCTAGTTAGAGTTTTTAAACATTTCATTTAAATGCATTTGAGTTGATTAATTTGCATAACCGAGTCTAAGCTTGTTTCCAAGGAAAGCATTCTGCTAACAAGTGTGTCCCATTGGTCTTTTAATGCCGCTGCAGTTTTAAAGTCTAAAATGACAAGTCACAGTGGGATGAGGGGAGGTCATGCCGGCATTGTGCACAAAACAGGAGAGACGGGATCTGGAGGCTCACGTGACAGGTGCAGCTGCAGGGACAACACTCTGCCTGCTATCACACCAAACCAAGTCTCACCGGAGCAAGTGGCCTTTAGGGGGAAGGGTAGTCCGAAGGAGATAGAAATCCAGGGCCAGAGATGGAAGAAATGTTGTAATAACTGTGCCAAATTATCTTACCACTGTCACAAAATAAAATGCTTATTTCCTCAGTGGTCACTCGGCATAAGTGTGCGGAACAGCTCTGCCCTGACTGGATGCTATTCAGTCTTCTCCAAGGGCATGCTCACTGAAGTGCTTTTCAGGAATTCTTTCAGAGCATCCCACTGACTAGAACATTACTTATTTCTCACAGACATGATTATAGCTTCACATCCCTGTTTAAGGTAACTCCAATCATGGTTTAGCACAGTTTCCTAGCTAGAGCTCATGGTGTGACATCTCAGAGCCACCTACTGGGATAAACTGCCTTTTGGAGGTTTTAAATCACATGTGTACCAGTCCTTCCCCCTTTTTAAGATGGATGAGGGAAGGAAGAGGAACAAGGAAGGTAGAGGGGAAAAAATAATACCCTCACCGGAGAAAATTGAACGGCATTAAGAAAAATTCAGAGGTGACTCTAACCATTGATTCATATCATAAAAATTTTCTCTATTATCTCACGAGTCCCTTTCAGTTGCATTTTCTTGTTTTGTAAGAAGGGAAAGTTGGATTTGATTTCCTCCTCTACCTCAAGTGTCTCTACAAAAGGGAGCCAGCCAAACAGAACTAGAGGGGAGCCACCTGCGGCAGCCGCTTTTTCTTTGGTTACCTTGGAGTTTCTGGTTGTATTCGGTCCTGTCAGACTGGCTCCTCCTCAAGGTGCCAGAGTGGTCCCCAGAAACACTGCTGTCCACCACAGTGTCTGTCTTCCTCCTCTCCAGCATATACAGCCTGGGTCTCAAGAAGGTCAGATTCTTTCTCTTGCCTCCCAGGTTTCCCTTCCCAGTGGCTTCTCTGGGCTCCATCTGAGGCAGTAAGACAAACTTCTGAGGTTTGCAGACAATGAGCGGTTGCTTAAGGGCCTCCGGGCGAACCTTGGCATTTAACTGCCCCTCTTCTAACTACACGGCTTCGCTGCAGAGTTACCTGTCTGTGACTGCTACCTGGAGTCCCCGAGCTCCACCCCTATGAGGTCATTCTTTTTTATACCTATCATCCAACAGGCGAAGTTGCCACCTGTTACCCGAGAGACCTGCCGCACTGAGTTAGGCAAAGCAGGGACTCCACTGTCACATGCTGCCCTGCCGAAGCAAACAAAAATTGCATTGTGTGGGGCAAGGGCTGGGGGTGGGGAAAGGGAAAGGGAGCAAGGTGAGGCAGGGAGGAGGGAAGGGAAGGACACGTTAGCAGAACCTGCAGCCTGTGGCTTGAATGTGTGCCCAGGGGTGTGTGCAGGTGCACTCTGAGAACCGTGTTGTGTTGTGACCGGCCGCTGGGAGCCCTGCGCCGCTTTCCTCCGGTCTTCCACCTGTGGCTCTGAAGTCAGTGTGCAGCTATGACAATTTGCATTTGCACAACAAAGGAGACAAGGTTATTTTTATTTGGAGTATGTGCCCTCGAGCGTTGGCATTCAGCGATCATCTGCTACAATCTGACTGGCTAAACCCTGATCAGATAGCCTAAGAAGTAAAGATTGACATTTGAGAGTGATTTCCCCCAGGAGAGTCAAGAACTGGAGAAGAATGAATTTCCCCCGGAGCCCAGAAAGTTCTCTGTCGCTTCTTCTCCACACGCTGCCTTTGCCTGGGATCCAGCCTTGTCCTCCCGTGCCTTGGTCCTTAGGAAAACAATAGATGGTTCAAGGTTAATTTCTTTAGGATCTTTCTCATGTAGCTTCACCAATGAAGGGCGAGGAAAGAGCAGTTTACTTTGGGAGTGAGAGGAAAAGACGGTGAAAATGAGGAAGCATGAAGAAACAGAGCCAAAGCGGGATGGGCCTTTCATTGTTTGAAGTTGTTTTTCCTCGGGTTTGTTGAGCTCTCCCGAGGGAGAGATAGCAGAAGCTTGGGGAATGTGCTGAGTGTTTTGCGCACAGCCTTGTTAAGGAAAAGAGACCCTAAGGAGAAAACTAGATTCTCTTCTGCGAAGGGACCACCAGCTTCCACCTGTCCATTGTGAATCTTGCTCAACTCCATCTAGACAAGATTATAAATGAGAAGAAAAACAAAACCCATCTTCCCAACTCAGGATACATAGGCTGAATGTAATTTGCATAATTACCTTAAGAGATAAATGGTAAATCCTCACTATAGTGACATCTATATTTAGACTGGCATACTGAATGGCTTTTATTTGAGATAACTGAGAGTTTATTTTTTAACAAGCTCTCCCAAGTATATTGAATGAATAAATACCTTTACAGCAACTTTTAAAGCTGTAAAATGCAGTTTCTTACTTACTAAAATATCCCACTTATTCACCTGGAGACTATCAGAGCTACACTCTTCAGTATAATATTATACCTGAAAAACTGTGCCATTAAATCTGTAAGAATTTTGGGGAATAGGAGGTTTAGAGATCGAACACTCAGAAATCCTGTCAGCAGCCCATAAAAAACAAAAACAGAAAACCAATAAAAACAGATAAAATGTTTTATATGTTTTTACACAATAGATTTTTTTGTTTGCTTGCTTGTTTTTTATTTTTATGTGTGTGTGCAACATGCATATGTGTGTGCACGCATGTTTGCATTTGTGTGTGTGTGCACACACACACTTGTGTACGTGTGTGTGGAGAACAAGGTTGTTTGTTGTTGGAAATCACTGAATCATCCCATCCCATTCACTGAGGCAAGCCTTGTAGGCAAACCCAGAGCCAGCCTATATGGCTAGTTTTCCTAGCCAGCCATGTTTTGCTGGCATTTGCATGAGTGCTCGGGACCAGAGCTCTGCTCCTTCTGCTTGGGCAGCAAGGGCTGTACCATTAAGCCACTCCTGATTCCATATTGCTTTCGGGTTTGTTTGTTTGTTTGTTCGCTTGCTTGTTTAGATAGTCTCACTATGTAGTCTTGCCAGGCCTGGCACTCACTATGTAGAGGACACTGGCCTTAAACCCACAGAGATCTGCCTGCCTCTCCCTCTTGAGCGCTGGCATCAAAGGCATATGCCATCATAGCTGGCATTGCTTTGGTTTTTGAGATGAGGTCTTTGCTTTTTTATATAGGCTGACCTGGAACTCACTATGTAGCCTAAGCTACCTTGGCGTTTGTTCTCTTCCTGACTCATCTTCCTGAATCCTGGGAGTCAGGGTGGGCCACTGGGCCACCCAGTTTAAACGTCTAAGAAATGTGTGATTGCTGCAGTAAATGTAGCCTCTGTGTTGGAAAAGTTCTGGCCTTGGCTTGTGGCTGTGCACTTCAGAAAGGCTGCAGTACGTGAATTTGAAAATGGCAGAAGCATTTGCAATCACAAAGAAATATAACACTAGATGATAGTGAGATGTGGCCCATGACACAGGCAGGGAATGAGGTCACTGGTAATGTTTAAAGGATACACAGCTGACTTTTGTGTTTTCCTAAGTCACTGTTTTATCTAGATATGATTCTTTTTGCATTAACCTAAATGTTTCAAGTGGACATATCCACACACACAAGTAAATTTGAAATTGTGGTATGTTCAAACAGCTCCTTAATCTGTCAATCTTTCTGGAACAAAATTCTATTTCTAAACATATTAGCATTGATATTCTGGTAGGTTTATGGTTTTTACTTTTAGTGATGGATAATCACACACATATTATTGCTACTATAGATTCCGTGGCAAATGTGTGTTTCATTTATTCATGATGTCTTATTTTAAATTTTAAAAATTATATTTCATTAATTGTGTGTATGTTGACTCCCAAATAGAGGTCAGAAGACAGTTTTCATGATTCAGTTCTCCCCTTCCTCCGTATGGGACCAGGGGAAGAAGTCAGGCCATAGGACTTGGTGGCAGGCACCTTTACCCACTGAACTATCTCGATGGCCCTTTAAATATTTTCTATGTAAACTTAAAAGTAGTCAAAACTACTGTTGTGGTTTAATCTGAGATGGTCTCCCGATCATATATTAGGTTTGGGGGGATATTAGCTACCAAGTGATGGAATTTGGATCCTAAGAACTCTGACCTAAGCCATGGATTACTCCTTGATGGATAGATACATAACACAATGGCATTATGGGGGGGGGGGGGAAGTGTAGTGATATTTTGTTGTACTCTAATAAAATTTGCCTGAAGATCAGAGGACAGAGCCATCCACTAGATTAAACATAGAGGTCAGGCAGTGGTGGCACACACACCTTTAATCCTAGCACTTGGGAGGCAGAGATCCATCTGGATCTCTGTGAGTTCAAGGCCACACTGGGCTATATGAGTTGATCCAATCTAGGAGAGAAACAGAGCCAGGCAGTGGGGCACACACCTTTAATCCCAGTACTTGGGAAGCACACGCGCCATAAGAAGATAGGAAGTCAAATGGCTGGGCAGAGAAAGGCATATAAGGCCCGAGGAAACAGGAACTAGAGCCTTTTCAGCTGAGGACTCAGGAGCATTCAGTCTGAGGATTCATGGAGACAGGATCGGCTGAGGAGTTGGCGAGGTGAGAAGTGGCTGTGGTTTGTTTCCTCTGATCTTTCAGCACTTACCCCAATATCTGGCTTTGAGTTTTTATTATAAGACCATTTAGGATTCGTGCAACAGGGAAGTAGGAACTCGGGCCTGGTGGGAAGAAGCAGCCACTGAGACATGCTCTGATAGGATCATCTTTTCTCCCTAACTTCCTATCTATCACCTCCTTTCCCCAAGATTCTCCGCCCTGCACAGGCCCAGAAGTACTATAGGCAGCCAGCATGGACTGAAACCTCTGTGAAGCAAGACAAAATTAACATTCTGGCCCAGAAGTCACCCTTTCTAAGGATTGTGTCACGATGGCAAAAACTGATGGACCATAGCTTATTCCATCAACGACCGGGGCAGACATCACCAGTCCTTTACCGTTTTATTCTCACACTCACTCCCAGTCGTCGTTCTTAAAAGGACCAGAACCATCATTTTATGCAAGGCAGCACCAGGCTCGACCAATCAATGGTAATTTTTTCCTTTTTTTTTAAATAAAATGTGGCCATGTTGCTCTGGTCTCAGAGCCTGCCATCTCAGGGTTAATCCAGAATAAAGGGCAAGGTATTGATTCTGAGGAAGCTTTTCAGTCACCCAACTAAAGGAGCATGCGCAGCTGGCTCTAACCTTCTTCCTCTGGACTCAATGGTATGTGTGGAGCAGTCGTGACCACCCTGTGTCTGAGAGCCAAAGACTGATGGATTCTTACACTGTTATACTATTGAACCAGCACTAGCAGTCACTCACCTTAGACTTTTGTTATTTGGGTAAAATAAAGTTGTATTTTCTCCAAGCCATTTTTGGGATGCTTGTGAGCATATTTGAAGTATATTTAGCAGATAGTACACAAACAAATTGTGTTTCTCCTGCTTATCTTCTGGACTAAGCCAGAGTATTTAGAATCTCCAGCCTAAAACATGTTTTAGTTCTTCCAGAAATGAAAATGGCCAGGTCAGAAAAACTTTGAGTGGACTCTTTATTGGATCATCAACCAGATGAGAGCAAGGCCTCTAATCTATCTACATACAAAGGTATTTCAATACAAGGAGTTTATATTACTTGGATAAAATGATGATATTGAGATGTCTAATTGTAGTTTTATTTAATAAAGGATGGATCCCGGTTCACTGTTAAAAGCAGCATTGGGCAGTAGATCCCAAGACTGTCTCCATCAATGGCTTCAGAATTCATTGTCCTCTTGGATGCTCTGGGTCCCAAATCCTACCTTTAAAAAACAGAAGAATGAGTTAGTCATTAGTGCTGTTTACTTCAGTTTTTCACTGAGGCACATGGGAGTATTGCCCTGGCCTTTCTGCTTTGAATTTATCCTTGTCAAAGTAACTCGCTTTGGTCAACAACTAACTAATTGAAAGTGATATGTTTCACATTTGGGTAAGTGTTAAAAGCATTCTGTTTGCTATGGATTTCCTTCTGTCATTGATGGGACAATGGTTTCTCCTTCACTGTTAGTTCTAGAACATAGATAACTCATGTGAGCATGAAATAATTTTTTGTTGTCTTCAGTTGCTAAAACTTAGGGCTTGTGTTGTTATTTATTTCAGGTTGGCCTGCAACTTGTTATGTAGCCCACATAGACCTTGAACTTGTGAAACTGCCTCAGTTTTCCATGTGCTGAAATTACATGTATGCACCACCACACCCTGCAGGACCTTTTAAAAAATTCCTATCACTGTAGCATAACCAGACTATACTTATGAATGCAGAATATTTGTCAAATGATAATTAAATCTTTTTAGGTCAAGAATTATGGGAGTTCAGGATTCTAACCCAAAGTACAATTAGGGAGACATATCCTAATTCCAAAAAAGAAATAGCATTGTAGCTGGAAGATTTCTTGTGTCCTGGCCTGGCCCGTGGTCAGGACAAATCTCTCTCACCTACCAGTCCCACAGCCACTTGGACCCAAGTAAACACACAGAGGCTTATATTAATTAAAACTGTCCGGTCTTTAGCTCACGCCTACCATTGACTAGCTCTTACACTTAAACTCAGCCCATTTCTGTTCATCTATATGTTAACACGTTTTCTGTGGCCTTACCTGTGTGCCATTTCATGCTGCTCCCTGGACGGCGGGCTGGTGTCTCCTGACCTAGCCTTCCTCTTCCCAGAATTCTCCTTGTCTGTTTATCCTGCCTATACTGGCCAATCAGCACTTTATTAAACCAGTGTACAAAAGCATGACCCCACAGTACAGCATCTCTTGGATATGGTTACAAATTAATTGGGCAGAGGAGGGGAAAGCGATAGAACCTTATTACAGAAAGCCAGGCAAGACGTGCTTGGGCTGGAGTAGTGGAGCAGAGACGGAGGAAAGCTGGGGAAGAAAAGCTGGGGAAGTCAAACTCATCACGAAAGCTCAGAGGACAGGATTTTCAGCTGCTTTGACGAAGATGAAGGAGGAAACAGAGAGAAGGATGATTCACATGTGAAGACTGGACCATTTGGTGGATTTTAGTTCTACATGCTAACATTTGGAAGACAAAATCATTTTTTTTTAATTTTTTATTTTTTTGGAGCTGAGGACCAAACTCAGGGCCTTGCGCTTGCTAGGCAAGCGCTCTACCACTGAGCTAAAGCCCCAACCCGACAAAATCATTTAAAGTCAGAGAAAAGTCATAAAATGTTACTTTGGAGCAGCGCAGAAGCAAATTTTCTCCAAACTCAACAATACTTAGTTCTTCAACGACAAAATGAAATGGAAATCACCCAGTTCCTTTCATTTCACATCATTTCAAGCATCTGTAAGACTTCCAAATGGAACTGAGTCAAGTGGCAGATGTGGAGGCCAGAAACAGATCCCATTTAAAAAGACAGGAGTAGGGCTGGGGAGATGTAGTAGAATATTTTTAAGTGTATTACTTTTGTTCATGTTGCATTTATTTAACTCTGTGAAGCTGTGTTACTGTGCCTGTGTAAAATACCTGATGGTCTAATAAAGAACTGGCCAATCACAAGGCAGGAGAAAGTATAGGCAGGGGGCTGGCAGGCAGACAGTATATATAAAAAGAGAAAACTGGGACTGGAGATCTAAGATCTAGGAGCCAGAGAACGAGGAGGACTGCAGGGGCCAGCCATCCAGCTACGCAGTAAGCCGTGGAGTAAGAATTAGATTTACAAAACTAAGAGAATGGGAAAAGCCCAGAGGCAAAAGGTACATGAGATAATTTAAGATAAGGAAAGCTGGCTAGGAACTAAGCCAAGCTAAGGCCAGGCATTCATAATTAAGAATAAGCCTCTGTGTGTGATTTATTTGGTAGCTGGGTGGCGGGCCCCCACAAGAGAGGAAAAAACAAACCAACAACTGGGAGATAGTTCAGCTGCTAAAGGCTAGGCTCACAATCCAAAATATAAGAGTGCTGAAGCTGGGATGACAGCTCTGACCTATAATCCTAGAATTTGGGAGGTGGAGCCAGAACAATTAGGACGTCAATGTCACCCTTGGCTACACAGCAAGCTTGAGGCCAGACAGAGCTCAACGATACTGTCTCAAAAAAAAAAAAAAAAAAAAAAAAAAAAAAATTGGAAGCTTGACAATGATACTTTGGGGAAAAAATGAACTCATGTACTCATGGCAGAGGGCTAAGGGGGAGGGCTGAAAACAATAATTTCCTATTACTGAGCATATGTTATATGTAAGGATTTTGATAAAGTAAGAGTGAGGGAAACAAAATAATACCTGTTCTCCTTTTTTAAAATCTTTTTAATTACATTCTCTTTTTCTACCGTGTGGGTCTCTGGGATCACACTCAGGTTGTGAGGCTTGGCTGTGGCACTGACAAACCAATATTCATGTTTTTCAAGACGCAGGGACGGATTTAGAAAACCTGAAGAATGATAGCACTGCTAATAAATAATGGAGATAGAGACTCAAACTCATTCCCACCCTGTAGGGAAGGCTGTGGCCTTTGACATTCAGCTACACATGAAGTGGCCAGCCAGAAAACTGCTGGCTGAATGAATATTCAACAGTTTTCCTTCCTGTTCTCTATGCCAGGCATCCAGGAACAATTCTTTACAATCTAGGAACCATCCAGTTTAGTACATTCGAATTATTGACTGCTGAATAACAAGCTGCTCCCTAATCTTTAGCTGCTTGCAATAGTGATTATCAGAGTATTAGGGTTCATAGCTGGGGGCTCAGGAACTTGAGAAAGGCTCACTCAGCTAAGCAGGTCTACCTCAACACTCAGCTAAGCAGGTCTAACTCACACTTCCCCTGTGGTTGTTGGCAAAGCAGCCTTGGCTTGATCAGATCTTCCTTTTCTTGTTGAGCTGAGGCCTCTTCTTTTGACCTTGTGGAGGAACCTCATTTGGACTTCTTTCTGATGCAGAAGTTTGAGGGGCATCCAAAGTTTCAAGGCTCCCGAAGGAAGTTACCTGGTGTCACTTGCATCAAGATCTCAAGTGCAAATCCTACCTGGTCAAGGAGAGAAGTTTCTGTGACTGTCTTTGAGAAACAGTCCGATCCACACTCCTGAACATGCCCTGGATTCTATTCACTTTGGGGATTAACGTTGTTCAAGCCATTTCTTAGAACTGGAGTCACCTTCCCCATTGTGATGAAGTCTCATACATCCTTCGGAACTCAGCTCGAAGGTGCCTTGCTCTGTGATGGCTCCCTTCTGTTCTCTGAAAATGGTCACTTGCTCCTTCCTCTGAACTCACTCATCAGCCATTCTTCACAGTGGATGCTGCTCTTTTTACCCTGCCACTTCAGGCGGGGTTCCAGCTTTCAAAATGATTTGCCTTCGTTTCCCTTCTGCCTAACAACACGAGGTCAATAAATATTGTTGGAGATCAGGTCCAAAAGCTTAAGATGATCCACAGTCTACAAATACATGGAGAGGGGCTTCACTGCATCCTCTCTACCTCAGTACTTCCGTTCCCAGAAAGGGAAGGTAGTAGATCTGAAACAAAAGCAAAAATTGGAGAATATTATTTCTTCAAAGATGAGGTCATTAACACATCTGTGGGGTGGTCATAAAGCCAGCTCTGAGAGTTTCCTATTCAATTATCAGTTGTTCACAGTGGCCCTACTATCTTGTAGTTGTGTTTTTATATCCTCCAGCATGCTCCCTGAAAACAACCACTTCTGGTAATGCACTGGCCGGGCAGCAGCATAATAACCCTGTCAGCAGCAATGGATGGAGCTGCAGACAAGAAGGAGGGAAACCATCTAATGTTTTCATCCTCTTGACCAAAGTAATTTTAGCAATGACATATGAGCAGAGCTGGGCCTTTGTCTCAGCTGTAATGAATCATCCATTCCAAGATTTTCAAGGTTGTGTTGAGGGGGTGTGGGGGAGATTTATCTTGGATGGGGAAACATCTTTGCAAGTGCAGGGGATGGCCTTTAAGCCAAACCAGCAACATATGCAGGAAAATATGCTGCTGGAATCTTTGAAAACTAGTTAATAATTGCTAGGGTCTCAGACAGATCATTGGATTCAATTTCCTGTTGTAGATGATCTTCCAGAATCCATTCATTAATAAGAGTTGCTCAGCAAAACAGGGACTTGGGCAAAAGCAAATTAAACAGGAGATGAACTAGTCTCATTTCCAGGAAGCATTTAAGAGATTGTTGATGTTGTTTCCCCTTGCTCCAATTTCTCCAATCTTCATTCCCTAAATTCTGCACCCAGTTGATAGTATCTGGCTTCTAGGTATAAGACTTTTATTCTGGCTGTAAATAGCCCATTTCTTTTTACAGCAAGCATGAGTAATTCAGAAATATTTATTATAGACCAGAATCTTAATATTACAATTGAATGTTAACTGTGCAAATCACAGCATTGCCATTATATTCAAGATTAGGTGCTGCAGACCCAGAAAATATGGTCATCAAATGACCTCGGGACTCAAGCTAAAACAAGCGATCATTCTTCTGCTTCACAGGCATTTCCTTTTTCATCTTTCTTTGGTGCAGAAAACTGCTCATCGTGGGAACCCAGTCGAGTGAGTCCAAGTAGACGCATGTGCTTCTTTAACTGGGAGGTGAAAAGCCATAGTTAGGGGTAACGGGGAAAGGGGGTGTTTTTAATAAGTGCAGCAAGGACTCGTGTAAGTCACTTACACTAAGAAGCATTATTTTTGCAGCTTGAGTGACTTTGAAAAACATATCGACCTAGGCTTCATTACTTCTGAGACTTCCCTAGCAATCTCCCAGCATCCCTGTCGGTGCAGGATGAAAACACAAAGCCCCTCTGACTCAGTTTCTTCACCCTTCAAAGCTGAGCTTCAGACTGATCTCAGTGTTTTGTGCAGCTGCATTGCTACTCCTTTAGAGAATACTATTAAATTCAAAATTACCGTCTCCATGGCAACCATAACTAGGTCAGTTTGCACTTAGAGGAACAACGCTGAAGAAGCTGTATCCCTTTTTTTCAACTGTCCTCTGTGCCTGCAAACCTTGTTATGCTGCCGAAAGTGGCTTTGCAAGAAAGGGGCCCAGCAGCAGGCAGAGGACTTACATTCTTATTCATTTGTGATCCACACACTCATAAACCTTCATGCAAATTAGACAATGCATATGTGATTTTACTTCCAACCGTGAATTTGAATAACAGCTTTTAATAGTGAAGGTGCAGTTATTTCTTTTAAAATATTATGATTAGTGCTCAATAAAATTAAAACCCAAGGAGCTCTATGGAAGAAAAAAACAAAAACAAAAAAAAACAGTGGTTTTATGACATCCTTCCATTGTGGTGGCAGGTTACTTTTCCCCTAGCAGAGAAACTCTTGTCTCGTTAAAGCAAACACAATTCATTGTTCTTATCTATCAGATATCTTTATCTAATAGTGTATGCTTCATGACTGTTTTTTATAAAATCAATTATATTCATGTACATATAACTTCACATACATAGGTTATCACAAACTGTCATAAACTGATGGGTGTGATGGTGTACACCTTCAATTCCAACACTCAGGAGGCAGAGGCAGACAGATTTCTATGAATTCAAGACCAGCCCGGTCTACATAGCCAGTTCTAGGTCAGCTAAGACTACTTAGTGAGACCTATCTCAACCCCTGTACCTGCAAATACCAAACTATCACAGAGCAAATATAAACAGTGGAACTACAGAAAAGGTGTGGGAAATTTGCTCTTTAAGTTCTAACATTTCTATATTTGATGTTTTAAAATAACTTAGCAGTTACTAAGTTCATTTGTGTGTATATGTGCATGTGAATGAATGTGTGTGATGTACGAATATGGTGTATACGTGAGGTATATGGCTCTGTGTGTGTGTATATGTTTGTGTGTGTGTGTGTGTGTGTGTGTGTGTGTGTGTGTGTGTGTGTCATTTGTAGGAGGCACAGCTTACAGAAAGCATTGGAGGAAGTCAGCCTGCTAAACATGTGAGCTTATTTCTTCAAAGAAAGGAAATGACTGACACCTTTCCACCCGGAAGGCTGGAGTGGATGGTGGCTAACAACCTGGGGATCTTTTTGCTGTTCTATGGAGCTAGCCTTCCGTAATTCCCCGATGTCATGATCATCGTTGAGGTCCTTATCCTCAGCTTAGTCTCTCAGTGAACAGAACCTATCCTTATGAAAGAGGTGCCCTGTACTTGGCACCCTCCATCAGTAGAATCCAACCTCATGCTTATCATAGCTCCTTCCTCTTAGGGTTTTGTTTGTCAGTCAATAGAACTGGTTCTTATTGCAAAGGGCACAGGTGCTTTGCCACTTTGTGAGGGAGTTTCTGTGTAGCTATACCTAAAGTTTTGTTGTGATCATTGTCACTTGGAAACCTTTTCCCAAAGTTTTACAGTGTTTAAATATGTAAGAAAAACAAACCCTAAAGTCAAAATCTGGAAGTTTTGACCCAGTACCTGAAAAGGTGGTGCTGATTTGAGTTTCATTCTTATGGAGCATTTTCCTGCCAGCCATGAGGCTTGAGGGGTACCTAACATGTATCTTTGTATGGAGGCCACAGGAAGGATGCCAGGGGTCCTGTGCTATGACAAGTTTATATTTGCATATTGTTTATTGCTTTGAGGTTTTTTTTTTTTTTGGTTTGTTTGCTTGCTTTTGAGACAGATCTCACTCTGTAACCCAGACTAGCCTTGAACTTGCAGAAATCCTGCCTCAGCCTTCCTGAGTGCTGGGAGTCACCATATCCCACTAACAATGTTTGACATAGTATGAGGATTGTATGGGCAGCCCTGCAGGCAAATATTATTGTTCTGATTTTACAGATGCAGAGCTGAGGTTGAAAGGGTGCTGCAGTGCATGTCATCTGATAGAGGAGTCGTGATCCCTGAGCGCAGAGAAGCCGGGCTTTATTTATTTATTTTTTTTACTTTTTTAATTTAGAAATTTTCCATTCATCCCACATATCAGTCACGGATTCCCCTGTCCTCCCTCCTCCCTCCCCCAGTTCCCCTCCAGTCCCCCCCCCCCCTTCCCACTCCCCCCAAGAAAAGGTCCCCCACGGGGAGTCAGCAGAGCCTGGTACATTCAGCTGAGGAAGGTCCAAGCCCCTCCTCCCTGTGCCAAGGCTGTGCAAAGTGTCTCACCATAGGCACTAGGTTCCAAAAAGCCAGCTCATACACTAGGGACAGGTCCCGGTCCCACTGTCTGGGGGACCCCAAACATTTCAAGCCAAACAACTGTCTCGCTTATCCAGAGGGCCTAATCCAGTACCATGGGGGCTCCTCAGCTATTGGTCCATGGTTCATGTGTATCCATTAGTTTGGCTATTTGTCCCTGTGCTTTTTCCAATCATGGTCTCGATATCTCTTGCTCATATGATCCCTCCTCTCTCTTGTCCGTTGGACTCCTGGATCTCTGCATCTGGTTCCATCAGTCACTGGATGAGAGTTCTATGATGACAGTTAGGGTATTCAGCCATCCGATCACCAGAGTAGGTCAGCTCAGGTACCCTCTCAACCACTGCCAGTAGTCTATGGTGGAGCCATCTTTGTGGATTCCTGGGGTCCTCCCTAACACTCTGGAGAAGCCAGGCTTTAAATGCAGTGTCCTTTCCATCAAAGCACACTTTCTTTATGAACGGTAATCGGCAACGTGCCCTTCTGTCACATCTCAGTGGTTGGTTCCAGAAGAAAATAATGCATGAGGTCAGCAAACAACTGGGGGACTTGATTTTCAGCTTTAACCTTAGCATTTTGGGAAACTGAGATTTAAAAAGCATTAAGTGACAGAGGGTCATCCAGGGGTTAGCTGCCAACCCAGGATGGAGACCACATCCCTTCATGCCTAAATTCTTCTCTTCTCCTCGCCACAGTCCATTGTAGGCCTAGAGAACGGCTTCTCGTGTAACTAACGGCTGCTGGCCATGGCATCATTTGTTCAGACTCTTCGGCTAGCTCCCTTTGGGGTGTTCTTTGTGCACCCATTTTCTTGCTCCTTTACTCATGGCAATGTAAATGTGGATTAAGATTTACTCAGAGCAACCAGGGATAGGCGCTACACTTTAAACGTGCTAAATTTCATCCAGGTACTATTTGGTTAAAATAATGCATGAATAAACTAGGCACAGCAGTTTGGAGTAGGTTTGTAGGGCTTTACCAACCGGGAATTTTAAGGAAGCAAAAATGTGGTTGTTTGTGTGCTTTTAAAATAAGAAAAGAGAAAATACAACGATTTTTGAAGCAGGGAATGATAAGAGTGACTAGGTGAGTCTACAAAAGGCAACAGAGGAGAAACAGTTAGACCTCTGGAACTGAGGCTATGTGTAACCTCAAAGAGGAGTTCATAGTCACACACCATGACAGACAGTCCCAGGCCCTGCTTAGTCAAGCCTTGAGCAGATGTTAGCATAGCAGCTTGAGGCAGTTACCAAGGGAAGAAGATGGATCTGAATGGGATCATCAGGTACCTTTACATTTTCAGTAACAACTCCACAGAGGCAAAATGAGAGAAACATTCATTATGTATTAGGAGATCATAAGTATCGGGAGATCCGTGGCTGCGGATGAATCTGGGAAAAGAGATTCATGTAGGACTGATCAAGGGTAGAGAGAAGTTCGAACCGGAACCCTTGAAAGAAGCTCAGGCCTACTGATGAACTTCAGTGACAGCGGAGTTTGTCATGTTACTGTTTCAGAGCCTTATCACAATTTATTCTGGGCAATCTTTAGCCTGCCAGACAGACATCCTTTGCCTACCTCTGTGTCAGACCTAACATCCTGACAACAGATAAAAAACCTTTGCAATGTATTAACAGAACTCTATATCAGTCAAAGGGCTTTGAGTGCTGTCAGATAGCATCTGAGGCCTGTAGTTGAGATTCCCCCATTTTGCTGTAACCACCTACTTACCGTTTCCACCAATGCATTTAAAAAACACCTTGACTTCTAACTTTCTCTGTTCTGTTATTATGAAACTCTATGAAATTACTTCTGCATTGGAAAACATGGAGTTAAGGTAACAAATCTATAAGTTCCTGGGTCGTACTCACTCACACAAGTTCTGGCTCTAGAATGAACTCTTTCCTACTCCCCTGGAGCTTGAGAACCCTGTTTCTATGTTGACAAAAGTCTTGGCCCAAGAAGCTTGATGGGATGCAACTTCTGGCAAGATGAATTAGCCAGCATGTGTCTATGTACTTGAATTATCACTTTTCCTGAGAGTTCTTTGGACCTGAGCTCTACGAGATGATTTGCTGGGCAGTGGTGGTGCATGCCTATAATCCCAGTTCTCAGCCAGAGGCAGTTGGATCTCTAAGCTTGAAAAGACAAAGTACAGGGGAGGGATATGCCTTTTAAATAATTCATTCAGAAGGTATACCAAGGTGACAAGAGCTGGCACCAATCAGTTGAAATATTTATTCACTGCCTGATGTGTTCTGTGGACAGTTGTGCTCTCTCCCAGGAATGGGATAAACAATCACTTCTCAGAATTCTGACCTCATCGGGAGCTGGCAGAGTGACTTCAGGAGATGACATGGCAGAATAATCGGGATTTATGATGACCTTGGTGACACGTGGTAAGTGTTGTGACCTTACTGGCATTGTTCACATTGTTTCGCAAGGCAGAATGTATAATCTGTCAAAAGCAAATTGGATCCAGACCATAACAAGGCTTGGCTTTTCATCATTTTCCATAAATGAAGCCTCGCATGAGGATTCCAGCATCGTTCCTGAACAACGTGCATTGAAAATATGCAATTTACCACTGTCCCGTCCTCTCTCCTCTCCCTCTGTCCTTCATGCGTCAGGAGGCAGACAACCAAGACCCTCTCCTGTAGACGGGGTGCTTCCTCCACGGACAAGCATTAATTCCCACAGAAATGTAACAGCTGATGAAGGGAGGCGATCACATCCACATTTTTATTTAAAGGGCCCCAGAGCTGTCCAGGAACAGTCCAAGGTGACTTGATGTGCCCACACTAAATTTTCTCATTCCGGATCCCGCTGGTCTACTTTCATGAAAATCTCAAGGTTTTCTAAAAATGCTATTTGCTCTGTAACATTTTCTGTAAATGACTTTAATAATATTATCTTACACTTGTCTACTACTTTATGCTATGGTTTACAGTTTGATTAAAATTTTTAGTGTTTCTCAATAGCAACCATCCATTTATTGAATGTTAATGGAAAAAACTTACTTTCATATCCATTTCATTTTGATTTCTCTCATTTATTTTAGACAATGTACTAGGTATCTTTACATTGCTGTAACAGAATGCCTGAGATAATTACTCATAAAGGAAAAAAAGTTTCTTTTCATTTCTCCCAGATTTGTGGGAATAATGTACCAAAATATAAATTATGAAAGGTATGGTGATGCATGCTTTCAATTCCAGCCCTCAAGAGGCAGAGGCAAATGGATCTCTGTGAGTTAAGGCCAGCCGTATCTACATAGAGAGTCCAGGAAAATCAGGGCTACATGGAGACCCTGTCTCAAATCTCAAATTACTACAAAAGGTATCAAAACTCAGATTAGAACCCAGCTTTGTGGTACCCGGTCCCTGATGACACCTCCAGTGGAATGGCACGCGACCCTTCTCCCAGATAGTCTGAAGCATCTGAGTGGACTAGGCGTTCATTCATCCTGTGACCCTGAGTTTGAAGAGATTGTGCGAAAGTCTCCAGCATTATCTCTTGGAATATGCTTCTTCCTCTGTCTTCTCCTTTTCTAACTATAGTCTCTCATCTCAATTTCTAATTGAGTGGTCCTACAGCCAGTTTCTCCCACCCTGGCTTCCAGTCCACAAATTCTTCTTTGGACATATCTAATTTGCTATTAAGTACATCCTTTGAGCTTTCAGTGGCTATTTTTATTTCTAAAAAAAAAATAATAATTTTGACCCTTTTTAAATATGCTGGTCCTTTAATCAACATAGTTTTTTGGTTTTCGTTTTTTTGATTTTTTTTTTTTCCAGACAGGGTTTCTCCGTGTAGTTTTGGTGCCTGGCCTGGATCTCACTCTGGAAACCAGGCTGGCCTTGAACTCACAGAGCACAGAGATCAGCCTGGCTCTGCCTCCGGAGTGCTGGGATTAAAGGTGTGCGCCACCACTGCCAGGCCCTTTAATCAACACAGTATGATGGCTGATCTTGTCAATTTGACACACCTGGGGAAAGGCGTGTTCAACTGAAGATTGCCTACATTGGATTTGCCTGGGGCCGTACATATGGGGTAGTTCCTTAATTTCTGATTTACGTAGGGGAGCCCAGCCCACTGCAGCTGGTGCCAGCCCTGGGCAGGTGAGTCTAGGCTTTATTTTTTTACATAAATAGCTAAGCAAGCCAGTCGGTAGTGTTTCCTCCTCTGTGGACTCTGTCTTGGCTTCTGCCTCCGCATACCTGCCTGGAGTTGCATTTCTTCAGCGATGCACTGTATGTAGGCTGTAAGTTGAAGCAAGCTCTTTCTTTCCTGAGTTGTTTTTGGTCATGGTGTTTATCTCAGCAACAGAAACCAAACTAGGTCACATCATGCCTCTTTTCTGTGTTTTGAGTCTTTTTAAATAGTTTTAATGATTTTAAGTTTACTTATTCTTATTTCATTTCAAGTTTTTCTATTATCTGAATTTTTCAAGTCCTTATTAAAAAAAAAAAAAACCAGGAACTCTTAGTTTAATGGCTTATTTCCCCAAATACCTTTTATACAACATACATGTTTTAGATTCTAAGCCCATATTTTATGAGACTTTTTTCTCTAGTATATATATATATATATATATATATATATATATATATATATACACACACACATATATTTGGGGTAGCATATATATGGGCTAGCAAAACGGGTCTGTGGATAAGTGCAAGCCTGGTGACTTGAGTTTGAGCTTCTGGACCCCATAAAGGTGGAAGGAGAGAACCGTCTTTGCAAAGCTGTCCACTGACCTCCATACACTCATCATATCCTCCCGCAGAGGTTACTTCAACCCACAGGACCCACCTAGGGTAGTTCACAAGTTTCTGTAACTCAAACTCCAGGGACCAGATACCTCTGTGGGCACCTGCACTCACACGCAGGTAGACACAGACACACATACACAGA
>CABHPP010136721.1:24418-37827 GCA_902168425.1 Peromyscus attwateri
TTGTGGGTCCAGTTTGTGTTGGCCAGCTACTCCAGCACAATCAGCTAATCCAGCATTGTGGATCCAGTTTGTGTTGGCCAGCTACTCCAGCATGAGGTCTTCCCCACAGTGTGGTTAATAAATGTGGAGACCCACAGAGGTTTCCTAGTGAGAACTTATTCAGGGTCCAAGAATCTGAGCTTGCTTTACCCAGCAAGGCTGTATAAGAGGATGATTTGACCACGGGCGTGGTTACCAGGTATTTGGAAGGGTCTACATTTGGCTGTGCAGAGTGCTTCGATATTGTAAGGAGGAGGTCTTTTGCCCCCTTGGCATTGTTATAAAAAGCCCTTTTGAATTCATGGAAAAAGCTGTTGGTTATTGACCCAGGTCCTCCTGAAGCTGTCCTATGTTTCTGTCTTTCTCCTCTTTGCTATCTTTCTAATATTTTCTTATCCCTCTCTCCTCCTCATAGGAACCCTTTGAAAAGGTGGGAGCTGGCCTCCCATAGATATGCCCAGTGTCACTCCACTGGAAAGAACTTACATCCCTTCTCCTGGTGGATATCAATTACAAATATTCTTATACACAAAATATCTTTAAAATAATTCTAATTCAAATATAGATGGCAAAGAAACATATAACATTATACCAGCAGTCAAGATAATAAGGACTTGATTTATTTAGAACAAGAAAACACTGTTGGAGGGAAACTGGGAAACTCATTAGGACTCAAAGAGATTCCGAGCTGTATGAACTGATGCAGCTGTTTGAACTGATGCAGTGGTGTATCGTTATTACATCCTGGTCCTGAATAACCATGAAGGGCTGGGGAGATGCCTTAGTGGGAAAAGCTCTCGCTACTCACAAGCTATCCTCACTGGTGAAGAGACACTGTCTCAAACCAGGTGGAAGGATGAGAATCAACACCCAAAACAAGCATGTGTGTTTTGTACATGCACAAGAACAAGTTCGAGAGCACACACACACACACATACACACACACACACACACACACACGTAACTTCGAAAATTATGACATATATGAGATAATTGAAAATTTGAACACTCTAAATATTTTTTGGATCTTCACAAATTATTGCTAATTGTTTTGTTTTTGCTGTAATATTATTGCAGCTGTGCTAAAGTAGTACTTAATTTTTAGAAAAACATATTAACATGTTGACAGATTGAAATATAAGATGTTTATATTCTAAATCAGATTTTTTTAAAATGCAACTTTGAGAAAGTGAAGCTTTAGTTGCCTTCATGCTGATTTGGGCTTAGGATTTATTCCCATTCTGGAAAGAAATGTTGGGGGGTAAGGCTGAGTAAATACTTGGTGAGATTCCATATTTCCAGGATTCATCACACAGACTTGTCACAGAGAGTGCCCTACCTAAGACAAACTGTGACTATCTGCAGGTTTTTCCAGCCCAACTCCCTTTTGTACTGGAATCTAATAATGATTCAGCCCTATAAGGCTCACATCATTGATGAAAGCCTTTCACCTTCGCACCATACTGCATGCCCAGGAGAAGTCTCATGCCCAGCCTGGCCTCATCAGCTCAAATTCCACTATTAGATATTACAACTGGATATGCCATTGACTCTCCTGTCCCTGCCTACCTTTATGACATTCACTGGATAAAACTGAAGCTCTTGTTAAATCTACAGCCTCATGTAACCTATCTATATACCAATAGTGAACTGGCCTGCAAGGAAATCATTTAAAAATTTTCAACTTTCAATAGCTTCAAAACTAACTAAATTCCTAAAGAATAAGAACAAAAGAGGTAAGAGCTCTCCACAATGGAACATTGAAACAACAAAGAAATTAAAGAAGACACTACGAGATGGAGAGACCTCCCATGCTCTTGGATTGGTGGAATCAATATTGTGACTGCAAAAGGATGTTCACATGTTAAAGATTGAAACTGGATTCATATCTCTCATGATGCACAAAAATCAATTCAATATGGATCAGAGATCTTAAAATAAGACATGAAACTCTGAAACCTCTTGGGGGGGTACCAAAAAACAGATAAAACTTCAATATATAGGTACAGGCAAGGTCTTTCTGAAAAAGGCTCCAATAGCACAGGAAATAATTCCAAGAACCGATAACTAGGATTACATAAACTTAAAATATCTGTAAAGCAAAGAAAATAATCACCAAAGTGAAAAGCAGCCTCCAGAAGGGGGAAACTGTTGGGATACTCTTTTTGTATACTGTGAAGATGTGTCTGTTTAACCTCACCTGCCTATGGCACCTTCTGATTGGTTTAATAAAGAGCTGAATGGCCAATAGCTAGGCAGGAGAGGATAGGTGGGACTCCAGGGAAGAGGGAGGAACTCTGGGAAAGAATCTAAAGCAGGAGAGATTTGGCAGCTAGAAGCGGAGGAAGTCAGATGTACTGTACTGAGGAGAGGTAACGAGCCATGTGGCAGAATGTAGATTAATATAAATGGGGTTAAGTTTTAAGAACAAGCCTAAGCTTAGGCCAAACTTTCATACTTAATAAGAAGTCCCCATATCATTATTTGAGCACTAGTGATATAAGAAAGACCCGGGACAGGAAACTGCTGGGTATATATTAGACTGAGGTTAATATGTAAAAGTATAAATAACTACAAAAATTAAACACCACCACAAATCAATCAATAAATGAGCAAATGAACTGAGTCAAGAGTTCCCAAAAGAAGCCTCCCACATGGTCGGTAAATGTCTGGGAAAGTGCTCAGCATCCTCAGCCATCAGGGAAACGCAAACTAAAACTACTGTGAGCTTATTGTTTGTTCAGCCAGGATGACTCTCAAGGGAAACAACGGCAACAAATGGTCGCAAGGATGTTGGGGGAAAGAACCATTATCCATTGCTCGTTGGAATGTGAACTGGCACAGCCATTGTAAAAGTCCATGTGGAAGGTCTTCAAACCCTAAAAGTACAACTAATTCATAGTCTAGCTGTACTGCTCCTGGATGTATACCCCAATGACTAAGTCAATTCTACCGAAAAGATTCTTTTCTTTTTTTTTTTGCTACACCAGTCACAATACCAGCAAAAAAAAAAAAAAAAAAAAAGGAACCGGCTTAAATATCCATCAATAGATGGACGGATAACAAAAATATGGTACAGGTTTGCTCATGGAGTCCAAGATAGAAGCCAGAGGATTTCTCAAGTTTAAGGTCAGCTGGTTTACATAGCAAGTTCCATGTTAGCCAGGGTTACATAGTTCCCTAGTTTTCTTTCTGTTGTGATATAACATTGACCAAAACCAACCTGGACAAGAAAGGATTTACTTCAGTTTATAGGTTATATATAGTCCATCTGTGGTAGTTTGAAAGAAAATGTTCCCCAAAGGGATCAGCACTCTTAGGAGGTGGGGCTTGTTGGAGTAGGTACGGTCTTATTGGAGGAAGTGTTTCACTGTGGAGGTGGGCTTTGAGGTCTCATATATGCTCAAGCCATGTCCATTGAGACAGACCACTTCCTGTTGCCTGCAAGATGTAGAACTCTCAACTACCTCTCCAGCACCATGTTTGCCCGCACGCTGCCATGTCCCACCCAATGATGATAATGGACTGAACCTCTGAACTATAAGCGAGCCACTCCAATGAAATGTTTTTCTTTATAAGAATTGCTGTGGTCATAGTGTCTCTTTACAGCAATAGGCACCCTAAGACACCATCACTGAGGGAAGTCAAGGCAGGAAGCCAAGCAGGAAACTGGAGGCAAGTTGAAGTAGAAACCATGGAGGAATGCTGTTTACTGGCTTGTTCCCAGGCACACATTCAACTATATTTCTTGACAGCCCAACCCACCTGACCAGGGATGGCAATGCCCACAGCCAAACCTGTCTACAACAACTAGCAATTAAGAAAATACCCCACAGACATGCACATAAGCCAATTCCATCATAGAGGGAATTCCTCAGTTGAGTTTCCTCTTCCTAGTTTATGTCAAGTTGGCAAAAGCTAACCAGCACAATTGATCCCTTGTCAACTTGACGAAAAAGCACATCAACATTAAAGGAGAGAACCAACTCAAGATGTCCTCTGACCTCCACACGCACACACGTGCACACACATACACATAGACGTGTGAGCAAAAGTGTAATAAAATTGTCTTAATTTTTAAAACTTCCTTTCAACTACAATAAGCAATAGCAATTGACATAAACAGGCAATCCAGAAAGCTCAGTGACTACACATACAGAGAGCAGTGTCCCAGAAAACATGGGACACTTTTAAAACTAATGAAGAATGTTCACATTTGGCAGACTAGCAAAATGTGAAACGTTAATACCGAGCACAAAGCAGGTGAGATGAATGAGTAGCCCTCGGGCTGCTGGTAGAATTAAAAGTTGGTATGACTTTGGAAAGAATTTCATAATACATAGATAATAAAATTTGCAACCATTTTTAGAAGAAGGGAGCTTGGTAATATCCTAATTGGCTGTGAATCTTTTATTTAGCCCTACACTATGGCTCGAGTTTGTCTTCCTAATGCACTCCTGTGTTGAAATCTTGGTCCCCAATCTGACTGTGTTAAAAGGTATTAGAGCCGTTAAGAAACAGCCTAACAGGAGCTAAGAGGAGTCATTGGGTTGCTTTGCTGGGGAGGGATTAGCGTGAGGCTCCCAGAGTAAGGTGGTTGAAGTTCCCTTTACCCCTCTCTGGATACCTGGATGTGATATCTACCTCCATTTCATATGCACTCATACTATGATGCCATCTTCAACATTGTGATTCAGCCAAGGGGGACCTCCCCAGAGTGCCACCTGATGCTGAGTTTCACACTGAAAAACTGACCTAGATTACCTTCTTCTCTTTATGGAACATTAAATTTCATATATCTTGATATAGCAAAAGAAATTGGGCTAATATATCCTGCTATTGTAAGAAAGTGATGCACACCGAAGTATTGTTTGTAACAGTGAAAACAGGAGAAATGTCCACTATTTAGTGTGAGTTAAAATTAATCAATGTCATGAATACCCTGTTAGTATAAAATAGGTTACCAAATACAAAATAAGTTGTAATCTGTTTTGCCTGCAGTTTGGAAGCCACTCAAAATACTACTACTGTAAAATCCTGGCCTGCCTGCTTGTTAAGATCCGATTTAAAAAAAAAAAAAAAAAAGAAAGAAATTATAATTGGAGTTTTCAACTGGCTGTGTGCTATAAACATTTCTTCATTGTGTGGCTCTATATGATTTGTCAGTGTTTTTATTATTTAAAAAAAAGTTAACTGGAATAATGTAAAGATCCTTGATGGTATTTCTTCTTACACATTCAGCAAATAGCTCAGATGTCTGATTTCCAGGGGCCATTGCACTGGGTCGGGGACAGATTGGCACACAGGATAGGTACAGCTGCTCTTAAAGTCATAGGAAGACACGGGCAAGTGAGATGATTCAAATTTATGAGAAAGGCACTACTATGCCATTCTCACGGTTCTCAAAGACCATTGTGTAGGCTCGATGTTTTGATGTCAGTAAAAGATGCTAGCTAAAACAAGTACAAAGGCCGGGCGGTGGTGGCGCACGCCTTTAATCCCAGCACTCGGGAGGCAGAGCCAGGAGGATCTTTGTGAGTTCGAGGCCAGCCTGGTCTACAGAGCGAGATCCAGGAAAGGTGCAAAGCTACACAGAGAAACCCCGTCTCGAAAAACAAAACAAAACAAAAAAAAAGTACAAAGGTTTATTCATCCAAAACATTGTTCTGTCGATAGATTGCAATATTTCTCATTCAAGTCTCCCCCTCTCAAAAAGAAAAGAAAACCAAAGCCAAATCCTCTTCCTCGGTCCGGCCATCCCTGAGGGTCAGCCCAGTTTCCATCTGTTGTTGGCGCCCCCTTGTGTTGAGACGTTTACCAACTTCTCAAGTGTTGCTGTTAGGATCAGGAAAAGGGGCATGAGAAAGTTTCTTGGGAGGAAAAAGGACACTTCTTTATTCAAAAGACCCCTGCTAACCTGCCTTCCACGAGGCCTTTTCACTGTCAGCATTCCCAGAAGCAGTCGGTGTGTTGACCCTTAACTGACCCGTGTCTCCACTGATAAATTCCCAGCGTTCTCAGCAGAATACGAAAGAGCTCAGTGTCCTGTAGGAACAAAACAGCTTTATTTTCATACATACTAGAAAACACCTACTAATTCAGTTTTGAAATTTCTGCCATTTTTTTTCTTCTGGAAGTATTATCCTAGACTAGTTTTAGTAGTTTTTAAGTATTTCTCTATTCTGACATACAAAATGACATATTAAATATTTAATTGAAAATAAATGTATAATAATTGCAAAATAACAGAATAAGTTCCAGGGGAAATTTAGGGTAATAATTTGTACTATAGTTGGTAAAATTCTATCTAGACATGATATAAAAACCACAAACTCTCAAGAAAAAGACAACTATCTAAAAATTAAAATAGAGTACATGAAAATATATAGAAGATAGAAATAGAAACAACAAATTTGTACTTAATACTTGTTATTGATAAATTCATTGTCACAATTATAAGAACTATTACAAGAATTACTTTAGAATTAAAAGGGACAAATGTTATAAAGAGCAACTTTATAGGGAATGTTCAAGTTACCAAGAAACATGTGGAAATATGCTACAGTTGACTACCAATGAGGAAATCAAACTATGAGAGAGTTTCCCTGGAAACAAAATAAGTGATGAGTGTAGTAATACAATAGAACACTTTAAGAGGTGTCTATTAAGGTAGATAACACCCTATTAAAAACGATTTTGAAATATCTGCTTAAAAAATGACACATTCAAAATAAAATACTGGAACAGTAAAAGAGTCAGAAATTCCATTTCTAAGAACTTCCTTGAAGAAATAGTTGCAAAAGGCAGAAAGAGATATAAAGAAGGATTTATTGCAAGTTTATTTTTCTAGTAAAAATCAAATTTGGAAACTGCTTTATTGCCCATCAGCTGAGAACTGGTTAGACGTATAAAACTTTTAGGTATGGAGTATATTACTTGATTATTAAAACAGTAATGTACTTCTGTACATATTGACCAGGAATGATTCCCACATAATAAAAATTAAGAAACATGGTGTGCTTCTGTAAAGTATATTTTCTAGGGGGTTGAGTATGCACTTAAAAACTCTAGTAACAAACTCTAAAATCAAACAAAATTTGATTGTCTCTTATAGGTGTGAATGTGGAAGAGTAGTATGTTTCACTTTCAACATCCTGTATCCCTCAAATTTTGCAGAGTATGTAATACTTTCATTACAGAAAATATGTCATTGTTAATTAATGGTAGTGAATCATTCTTATCACTGTGTTTCTTTGAGACTTACCAGATTATACTGACTGCTAACCAAGTAACCCCAAACTGTTTAAAGGTTCACTTTGTATAATTAAGAAGGAGGAGCATTAGCAATTCCTAAACAACTAGAGAAACTTCTATTGAAGGGATAAGTTATGAATGCAGTGTTCAGAAGAATCGTCATTACTAGGTGTCATGGTTTTTTGTTTTGTTTTGTTTGTCAACTTGACACAAACTAGAGAACTTTGACTGAGAAAACACTGTCATCAGATTGGCCTATAGGAAAGCCTGCGGGGCAATTTTCTTGATTAATGATTGATGTGGGAGGGCTCAGCTCACAGTGGGTGGTACCATCCTTGGGCAGGTGGGCCTGGTTTGTATATGGAAGCAGAGTGAGCAAGCCTTGGAAAGCAAGCCAGTAAACAGCATTCCTCCATTGCCTCTGTTTCAGTTCCTGCCTCCAGAGTCCTGCCTTAAGTTCCTGCCCTGACTTCCCTGAATATGGACAGTAACATGGACATGGATATGTATCTTTCCTGCCCAAGTTGTTTGATCACGGTGTTTTATCACAGCAATAGAAAGCAAACCAATACATTATGGAGGCTGAATGGCTGGAGTAGGTGGGTAGTTTGTGATCTTGCTGCTCAACATAGCACATGTTGCTTTGTAGGTACAATGATGGTTACTAATGAAGCTCAAAATGCAAAGAGGAAAGAGTCAGAGTGTACAGTTCTCTGTGGTCACTAACAGTGTGGATGAATTTCTAAATGGTCTTAATAAATAAAAAACATGGAGCCAGAAATTTGGGTTAAAGCCTGAGAGAAAGATCAGAGGAATAGGACAAACCACGAGCTAACCCCACCTCACCAACTCCGCAGCTTCCAAAGAGAGCTTCTTCTTGTATACTCACGTTTATATGCCTTTTCTGTTCTGTTCTCTCATTGACTCTCTTAGCCCAGCTACATCACTTCCTCTTCCTACACAGCTCTGTCACTTTCTGTCTGTCTGTACAGACCTCCAGGTCTCTATGGTTGGTACTGGGATTAAAGGCTTATGTCACCATGCTTGGCTCTGTTCACTAGTGTGGCCTAGAACACAGAGAGATCCTGCCTGCTAAGTGATAGGATTAAGGGCATGTGCTACCACTGCCTGACCTCTTTGTTTACTTATAATGGCTGGCCTTCTTCCTCTGATCTCCAGGCAAGCCTTATTTATTAAAACACAAATAAAATATCACCACATTTCAGCACAAATAAAAAATGTCACCACATAACAGTGTTCATATTTCTGTATAAAATGAAAACTTCAGTTTAATGGTAAGTTTAACAGATAACCTAAAGCAGTTGGACCCCCAAAATTCTTCCTTCCTATTTTCCTTTAAAAAAATTAACTCACAAGTCTGGAAACCTAGTGATAAATATTAGGCAACAAGCCTTCAAGGAACTTGAGTTTAGTTGAGAGGCCAAATGAGTAAATAAAGAAACAAAATAGATTATGATACATGGAAATAAGATGTGAATGAGGTCAGAATTTAAATGTGATTCTGTGTGATCAAAGTGCTTAAATATAAAGCGAGTGTTTTTTTTTCTATATTTCATGGTAGAGATTATATGCCACCTTTAGACCAATTTTCATTATATGACAAGATAACTAAATGATTGCCCAAGTTATATAAATGAGAATGAAAATACTTTGAAAACTAAAGTTTGAGACTATTCATGGAGGAGTAAAAACATGTGATATAGTACATAGTACAACAAATAGACCAAATATAGGAAAAGTGAGAAGAATAATCACATGTGGTATGGGAGCCCACCTAGGTTTCCTAGTGGCTTTACCCAGCAGGACTGCATAAGAGGATGATTGGACCACGGGCCCTGAGTATCAAGTGTTTGGAAGGGTCTACACTTGGCTGTACCTAGCAAGGGGGAGGTCTTTTGCCCCGCCCCTTGGCATTGTTATAAAAAGCCCTTTGAAATAAAGCTCTGGGCCCTCCTGTGTTTTCTGTCTGTCTGTCTGTCTCTCTCTCTCTAGCTATATTTCTATCTAATATTTCCTACTGCTCCTACTCAAGAGTACCCTGGGGAAAAGCGGGGGTGGGATGGCCCCCCACAATGTGGTAGGTCTGCAGGTCTCCCAGATCTAGAACTAGGCTATCATGTGTGTCTGTGGACTATTCCATGTGCTGTTGTAACACAGCAGGTGGGCTTGGAGGAAGAATATCTATATACCTAAACAAAAACATGATAACTTGATTGACCTATGGAGTCTGGCCATCAGACTCACCCAAGGACGTTCTTCCAGAATATGTCAAGTTGACAGAGTCGTTAGTGATGATACCATAAGCTGTAGGAAGAAACAAATTTTTTGGGTGCTTGCATGCTATGGCTTTTTTATCTAGTGCACACCCCCCTTCAAAAGCGCTTGTGCTTTTAAAGCCACCCAAGCTTGGTCCTATTAGAAGGCCATGAAAACCTTTAGGAAGTTGAAGCTGAGGCTTAGTGAAGGTGTTTAGGTCGTTGGGGGGTGTCCTTGAAGGGGACTGTGGTATCTCTTCTTCGCTCTCTTTCTATTCTTGTTCATAAAGTGTCTTAGTTACTTTCCTGTGGTTGTGATAAAATACTCTGACAAAAATGACTTAAGGGAGAAGGGTCCATTTGGCTCACTGTTCAAATCTACAATCCATCATGGTGGAGAAGTCAAGGCAGGAGCCAAGGGTGGCTGATCACATTGCATTAGGTCAGGAAGCAGAGAGTAATGAATTTTGTGCTTAGCTATTCTCTCCTTTTTATAGCTCATAATCATAGCACAGGGAATGGTGTCACCCACAGTAGGTAGGTCTTACACCCCAATTAACCTAATCAAGAAAATCCCCCACAGGCACACTTATTACAAGTCAAAACCAAACGTGTTTCACTAAATCTAAGTTAGAACCTTAAAGCAGCTCCCCAACAACACACACCCTCTCAGCTTCAACCATGACCCACTGCACTGTCCTCTAAATTCTTGTCTCTGATAGCTGGTCTTTCTATTGTGTCCCTGGAACTTTCATCTCCATGTAAACACATACTTCATGTCAACAGCTCTACATGTGTTACAAAGCAATCCCTCTGCCTGTTGCTGATCCTGGCCATTTTGTTCATTCCTTTCATATGGTTTTGCAATTGAATGATCTTTATTCTTCTACTTGCCACCTGCCGAAGAACCTGCTGTTAGTGTTCCCAGTGTTAGGAATTTTTCTTTCCATCATTGCAATTTTCCATCATTATATTTATTCTGTGAATTCTCCAATATATAAGCCACTTGCAGATTGTGGCTATTAATCATCTTAAGTGTGTGACTGATATGCACTGAGGTTTTTTTATATGTGTAAAACATCTAGATTTTGAACAATCATAAAGAAATGTAAAAGCAGCATTAATAATGTTATATAGATTTCACATTGAAATGATAATTTGGGTATATGGATTTATGACAACTATATTATTAGAATTAATTTTGCGTTCCTTTTAGATTGAAAATTATAACTCTTAGGATAATTTACATTACATATATAGCTCATGTTATATTTCTACCAGAAAGAGAAAACAAGAAAAAAGTTATATGAGGGAGCTAGAGAGATGACTCAAAGGTTAAAAGTACAGGCTGCTCCTCCAGAAGACTCTGGTTTGATCCCCAGCACCTACATGGCAGCACTCAGCCATCTATAACTCCAGTTCCAGGGTATCTGATGCCCTTTCTGACTCCCATATGCACTGGGAATACATGTGTGCACAGATATATAAGATATACATAGGCAAAGTATATATGCCCATTTAATAATAATAATAAAATACAAGATTAAAAACACCTTATGTGATTATATATTTTATGTACTCTGTGGTTACTGTACTCCAGACATTAACCATGGGGCAGTGAGTGAAGTCCTTATGGAAGTTACATTGTAGTAAGTCAAGATAGAATATATACACAAAATAACTGGGAAGTTGATATACTTTGCGTTATGGGGGGAATTAAATGGGATACATAGAGTAGAGAATTGATTCTAGATGGTAATTGAATAGAGCTTCCTGAACTCATAGAATAAGCATTGTGGCCAGCTGGGAAGAAGTATTTAAGTCTGAGTATGTGCAAAGAGTGTGTGAAGGAGCTAGTCTTGGTAGCTGTAGCCACAGCAGTGAGACAGACATCCCTGGAATGGAGCAATGGAGCCTGAGCTGGAATCATGAAGACAGAGTGATATAAGAAGTCCTGAGGCATGGAATGGGATATCATGTGGGCCTTGACTTGGGCTCTGGATTTCATGCAAAGCCCTTGGGAGATATAGGACAGGGAGTGCCAAAGATGTCTCCCAAGTAGTGGTCTGGGTGGTTATCACGATGGAGTGGCCATTGACCGAGCAAGGTCAGACTGTGGGAACTGAAGGGATTGCTGATGGCCTGTCCCTCGCAGGGGAGGAAACACAGTTTGAATGTTCAGAGATGGGAGGGACTAAATTTGTCTCAGGGTACAGGAAAGCTTTCTTGGAGTAGATGGGGTTTTAGCCATGCCTTTAGGAGTGAGTGACGTTTTCACTCAGGAGAAAGAAAGGATGGGGAGGTCAGAGACAGGAAGATAACTGGGGCTCTTTGGCCAGCCAGCCTCGCCAATCAGAAAGTTCCAGAGTCTGTAAGTGACTCTGTCTCAGAAAATTAGCTGAAGAGTGATCAAAGACAACCTATGCTGACCTCTCACCACACTCACACTCACATGGCACTCACCATGCACACACACATGCACATGCACATACACATACAGATACACACACACACACACACACACACACACACGCATATACACACATATACACACACACATACACACATATATATAGATAGATAGATAGATAGATAGATAGATATAGATAGATACACACACACACACACACACACACACACACGCACGCACAAGCACACAGACACAAACATACAGAGATACACACATGTACACATACAAACACATAAGCAGGCATGCACACATGAAAATTAAGAAAGTACTAAGCCCTTTACACTGGACATTTTCATTGGTTCCTACATTCTCTCTTTCTGTCCTTCTCTGCTCCTCATGCCTGCGGAGGGTGGCTTTATGCATTGTGTAAACCAGATTCCTTTCCTCTTCACTTTATAATCATATAAACCCAGAGGCCCCGAGTTCAACCTACAGGGCAGCTCACAACTGTCTGTAACTCCAAGATCTAACACCCTCACACTGACATACATGTGGGCAAACACCAATGTACATAAAATTAAAAAAAAAACAATTATTTAAAAATATTTAGAGATGGTTATTTTTCCACAGGAAAACTAGATGTAAGATTCCTGATAACAAATCCAGCACTTGATAAGCTAAATAGAATGTGGATTTTCTTAATTGGAAAAAAAAAAAAAAACAGGCACCAGGACTGCTTTAAAATACATTGCCATTGAGAACACCAACTGGCTACAATTTTCCACACAGTTGTAAATTTGTTTCTTATTTTAGAAACCAGGAATAACAATGAGCTAAAGTGTATTTACAGTTGAAGATTATTTTTCTTACATGATGGTAACCAGAGCACTGCATTCAGTCTTGAGTTTGAAGAGTCTGCGATTTTCTGAGATAGTTTTATGTCTCAAGAAATAAAAAGTGTCATAAGAAATGCAATACTTGGCAGAGGCAGGCCGGGAGCGGAGCGGCTCGCGACACATGTTATGTATTCACCAAAACATCAGCTACTAAGTTTTAATTTTTCCTAATGTTCAACTCTCCAAGGAAGTTTAGTTCTCGTAAATTCAGACCTTGAACATGGAAAGTCCTTAATGTTTATCAGTAGTGCTGAACTTTGCCTCCTTGGGAGCTGAGAAGCTTTGCTGACAGGGATGGGTGTGACAACTGCAGTTCAACAGTTAAGCATGCCAGGATTTTGTGTTTATTCAGGTCAATAAAAACTGTTTCACCACTTCATATGGCTCCCGAATTAGTCAGTGTTCCCAAGGTTGCTGGAACTTCATGTTTTGATTTTTTTTTTTTATGTATTTAGCCCTTTCTCTCTTGGCTTATTTAAGTGAAAACCTCTCTCTCTCTCTCTCTCTCTCTCTCTCTCTCTCTCTCTCTCTCTC
>CABHPP010136721.1:37837-61275 GCA_902168425.1 Peromyscus attwateri
CTCTCTCTCTCTCTCTCTCTCTCTCTCTCTCTCTCTCTCTCTCTCTCTCTCTCTCTTTCTGTTTTTTCAAGACAGAGTTTCTCTGTGCAACAGTCTCGGCTGTCCTGATCTTACTTTGTAGACCAGGCTGGCCTTGAACTCACTAAGATCAGCCTGCCTCTGTCTCCCAAGGTGAATTTCTCTTTACCTGGTTGTTTATTTTATTTTATTTTTTAGAGTTCTTCAACAAGTACTTTTAAAGAAAGTTTTATACTTAAAAAGTAAATTTTTCATTAAATCCAAATAGACAATATGGATAGGTTTCAGTAAAGGTGCTGCTGAGGAGGCCTGCTCTACCGGGCATACCCAGCCCTTTTCATCTCTCACGTTTCCTCCTCCCATGTTCTCAGGCTCTTCTTACTGATTCCATTGCTCTGATTTTTATGCATTATTATTATTATTGTTGTTATTATTATTAGTAGTAGTAATGTTTTTGTTTTGTTAGACAGGGTCGACCTATGTCTTCCTGGCTATCCTGGAACTTAAAAACAAGCTGGCCTTGAACTCGTAGAGATCCACCTGCCTCTGCCTCTAAAGTGCTGGGATTATGGGTGTGAACCACCGTGCCCAGCTTATTTAATTAGTTTTAAGTGTGTGTGTGTGTGTGTGTGTGTGTGTGTGTGTGTTTGCACACGTGAGTGCAGGTTCCTGCAGAGATTATCCTTGTTGCTGCCTTCAGAGGGAAAGTAGTGGGTGGTGTGCCAGTGCTACCTTAGCAGCCAGTTCTAATCAAGTCAACCCAAACCCCTCTGATTGGAGATGTTTTTCCCTATGGTGCACATAATTATGGTTCTAGTGGCAAATGAATAAGAGTCTTAAGGTTGCTGGCATCACTTTAATAAAGAGATACTTCACAAGGGTGGACACAAGCCTACAGCAAATAAACAAAATAGAGAGAAGGATCCCACTTACCCACAGCAAGATGGCCGCTCATCTCAAGACTCAAGGAAGACAATAATGTCCTGTTTGCTGCCTGAAACCCTCTTAGGGGCTGTGAGCTTCCAGGAGGCCATCCCAACAGAAAGCAGCTTCCAGTAGCAGTCATTCTGGCCTCTTTCCTACCTAATTTTGTCTCTCCTGTGTCTTAACCACAGTCATTTCTCCGGCCCCCCATCTCTAAATATTTTATTAGAACTAACTTGTGGCCGATCCCATATAACCTGGCTACTTTGTGCTTTAGTTATGTATTTATCATTTATAATGAATGCTCTAACTTGGCCTCCCTTTCCAGTCATCCTGTGTCTGTGTTGCCATTCAAAATCATACTTTTGTAAATCATGCCATCTCTTGTGTACCCCAGACTTTGTCATTCCTTTCCCTCACCACAGCTGACCTTGCAATATTCACTGGAGAAGTATTTATTAGCTTCCTACTGCTCTGTGCCAGAAGTTAGGTGTTCAGCCTTGAACTGAATGATGGGTTAGGTTTCTACGGCTGCAGTCTATAGAATACATTTTAATATGAAATGTCTTTCTTTGTATCTCTATAATTAAAAGTGTCTAGGATTTATTTTTACCTTATCACATTCCTGTACTGAACTTCCTAAGCTCATGCATTTACATCAGGAGTAAATGTGAATAACTAAATGTATTTTAAAAGATAAAAGATGTTGATGTTTTTACTCTTTGACTCTTTTGAGGGGACTGCCACCCAGATCCCAAATAAATCATACACGGAGGCTCACTCTTACTTATGAATACCCTGGCCTTAGGTTGGCTTATTTCTAGCCAGCTTTTCTTAACTTTAAATTATCCCATCTACCTTTTGCCTCTGGGCTTTTTCCTTTTCTTACTTCTGTATATCTTACTTTCACTCTTACTCCATGGCTGGCTGTGTAGCTGGGTGGCTGGCCCCTTCTTTCTCACTCCTTGATCTTTCTTGCTCCCTTTTCTTTTTTCCTTCTATTTATATTCTCTCTGCCTGCCAGCCCCACCTATCCTTTCTCCTGCCTTGCTATTGGCCATTCAGCTCTTTATTAGATTTTCAAGTGTTTTAGACAGGCAAAGTAACACAGCTTCACAGAGTTAAACAAATGCAACATAAAAGAATGCAACACATCTTTGCATCATGAAACAAATATTCTACAGCATAGACAAATGTAACATATTTTAAAATAATATTCTACAACAAAAAGCAATTCCAGCAGGTTAAGCATGGTAGCTCATGCCTTTAATCTCAGTACTTGGGAGGTAGAGACAAGAGGAACTTTGTGCTCCGTGAGTTCAAGGCCAGCCTAGGTTACATAGTTAGACCCTGTTTCAAAATAAATAAATGAATTTAAATGAATAAATAAATAAATAAATAAATAAATAAATAAATGCAATTTTACAACATTACTAAACATCTTTAATGGCTGATAAAATATACCAGAGAAAAATACCATAATACTTACTACAGATACGTTTATTCTTAAATATGAACATTAGGAGTTTGCTTTATGCATTCAGTATTTATCCTATTGTTACATTATTTCACTACTTTTAATTTGATATTTTACTAAAGTTTTAGCAACATTATACTTAATATTTCTGGAGGTGGTGTCCTGACCAGCGGGATCTTCAGCAGAGACCCTAGAAGGGGGAATGGTGAATGAAAGGGACAAGAGACGCAAAGAATTGACAGCAAGACAGTATTCTGACCAAGCTGTAAAATTTTATTTTTCTCAGGTGGGTTTTATAGTAAGCAGACCAGGAAACTTTCTTTGGGAAAAAGATCAGGGTTGCCAAGCAACCCAACCAAGCAACCTAACCACAAAACATTGTTACTAATGGTCACTGTAGCAGAAAGATAAGGATATGTTAAGTTATTTTCTAATAACTCAGGACTTGTCCAGGCATGCCAAAAGTTTCTTGTTAGTGGCTCAATACTGGACAACAGAAACTTAACTCAGGCAGGCAATATGGCATGGCTCTGAAAATTGTCTTCAGCAAGGTGGTAATCAATCTTGGTTGATAACTTGCAAAATTCTTTATCTAAATTAAATCCTTTGACAAATCCATGTAATGCACATACAGTCTTGAGTCTCTATCTTGCTTATTTCACTTCACTGGCATATTTTACTTGAAAAACACCAGCTAATTATTTCCTTTATTGGATCATGTTTTTGGCACAGAAGACAACTTCCTGAACAGAACACCAGCAGCACAGACACTGAGATCGACATTAAATGGGACCTCCTGAAACTGAGAAGCTTCTGGAAGGCGAAGGACTCTGCCCATAAGATAAAACATCAGCCTACAGAATGGGAAAAGATCTTCATCAACCCCACATCTCACAGGGAGCTGATCTCCAAAATACATAAAGAACTCAAGAAACTAGACATCAAAATACCAAATAATCCTATTAAAAACGGGGTACAGATTTAAACAGAGAATTCTCAAAGGAAGAATCTCAAATGGCCAAGATACACTTAAAGAATTGTTCAACATCCTTAGCCATCAGGGAAATGCAAATCAAAATGACTCTGAGGCACTATTTTACACCTGTCAGAATGGCTAAGATCAAAAATACTTTATCTCAGCTAGGCGGTGGTGGTACACGCCTTTAATCCCAGCACTCGGGAGGCAGAGCCAGGTGGATCTCTGTGAGTTTGAGGCCAGCCTGGTCTACAAAGCAAGATCCAGGAAAGGCGCAAAGCTACACAGAGAAACCCTGTCTCCAAAAACCAAAAAAAACCTTTATCTCCACTTATGTTGGAGAGGATATGGAGTAAGGGGAACGCTCCTCCACTGCAGGTGAGAATGCAAACTTGTAGAGCTACTTTCAAAATTTGTATGGCAGTTTCTCAGAAAATTGGGAATCAATCTACCTCGAGACCCAGTTATACCACTTTTGGGCATATACCCAAAGGATGCTCAATCATACCACAAAGACACTTGTTTAACTATGTTCATAGCAGCATTACTGGAAGCAACCTACATGCCCCTCAACCGAAGAATGGATAAAGAAAATGTGGTACATATACACAATGGAGTGAGTATTACTCAGCTGGGGTGGGAGGAGGGAGGACAGGGGAATCCATGGCTGATATGTAAAATTAAATTAAATTATAAAATTTTAAAAAATGACATCATGAAATTTGTAGGCAAATGGATTCAACTAGAAAAAATCATCTTGAGTGAGGTAACTCAGGCCCAGAAATACAAACATGGTATGTACTCACTCATAAGTGGATATTAGTTATAAAGTAAAGGGTAGTTATGCTGCAATCCATAGCCCCAGAGAAGCTAGGTAACAAGGAGGACCCAAAGAGGGATGCATGGATTTCCCTGGGAAGGGGAAATAGAAGAGATCTCCTGGATAAACTGGGGGTGGGGGAAGAATGGGAACAGGAGGGATCAAGTTGGGTGGGTTAGGGGTGGGAAATATGAAAGATATATTTTGATGTGTGGAGGTGCATTTTGGGGTTAGGGAGAAACTTGATGTCATGGAAACTCCCAGGAATCCCCTGATGAGACTCCTAGCAATAGTGGAGAGGGTGCCTGGATTGGCCTTCTTCTGTAATCAGATTGATGACTACTCTAATTGTCATCAGAGACCCTTCATCCAGTTACTGATAGAGGTGGATGCAGAGATCCACAGCCAAGCACCAGCCAGTTCCTCCAGGAGTCCTGTCAAGAGAAGAAGGAGGGATCACAGGAGCCTGGCTGGTCAAGGTCATGATGGGAGAACCCTCAGAGACAGTCGACCTGAGCTCATGGGAGCTCATGGATTCTGGATCAATAGCTAGGGAGCCTGCATGGGACAAATATAGGCCCTTTGTATATGTGTTACAGTTGTATAACTTGGTCTGTTTGTGGGCCTCCTAGCTGTGGGATCAGGACCTATCCCTGGCACTTGAGCTGACTTTTGGGAACCTATCCCCCCCTATTCTGGGTTTCCTTGTTCAGCCTTGGTACAGGGGGAGGAGTTTGGTCCTGCCTCAACCTGATGTGCCATGTTTTGTTGACACCCATGGGAGGCCTGCCCCTTTCTGAATGGAGACAGAGGAGGAATGGATGGGGGGTAGTTAGAGGTGAGGTCAGGGGAGAGAACAGGAGGAGAGGAGGGAGGGAAAACTGTGGTTGGTATGTAAAATAAATAAAAAAGTTTAATAAAAATTAATTAAAAATAAAAGAAAAAAAACTATACTTTCTCCCACTGGATCACTCTGCACCTTTGTTGAAAACCAATTAGCCATGGATATTTGAGCCATTGCTGAACTCTCCACTGCATTTCATTGAACTTGAGGCCTGTTTTTTCCTCCAACAACTTACCCAGAACGAAGTGAGACAGTTTCTCTAACTTTCTTCTATTTTTCTTCCCAGAACTGCTTGCTATTATAGATATTTTGAATGTCTAGATACATTTTCTAATAATTTTGTCTGTTGTTACCAAAATTTATTTGGGAATTGGATTTGTATTCATCTAGTCTATATTTCAGCTTTAGGAGAGTTAATGCTGTCAAAGTGTTGGATCCTCTAATCCATGAACATGGTATGTTCTCTTTGTTCATGTCTTTTTAAAATGTCTCTGCAGTGCTCTGTGATATTCAGTAAACAAATATTGCATCTATTTTGCTTATCTCTGAAAGTGGCATTTTAGATATAATTGTAATTGAAATGTATATATTTCCTATGTTCTGTAGAAACAAGAAAAAGAAAAGGGAAATGCAATTGATCTTGTACACCAGCTTTGATTTAGACACCTTAATAAAGTCACTCAGTAGTAAGTACTTATAGTGATATTTTATTTGTACTGAAATGTGATTTGTATGTTAATAAATAAAGTTGCCCAGAGGTCAGAGCTATTAGCAAGCCATAGCGAAAGCTGGGCGGTGGTAGTGCATGCCTTTAATCCCAGCACTTGGTAGGCAGAACTAGGTAGATCTCTGTGTGTTCAAGGATACAGCCAGCATTGGAGACACATGCCTTTAATCTCAATACCAACCATAGAAGACCTGGAGGTCTGTACAGACAGGCAGTGACTAGGAGGTCATGTGGTTGGGTTTACAACCAATGAGAAGGCAGAACAGAAACTCTATAAAAAAAGACAGACACAGGAAGTGGGTCTCTTTTGGAGAGGTACAACAACAGCAACAGTGAAGGGTAAGGTTTTTAGCTCTTAGCTATTGCTCTGACCTCTTGGGCTTTCATCTTTGCATTGGCTCTGTGTTTCTTATTTAATAAGACGGTTGGTTACATCTACAAGTACTTTTTATTTATTTTGAGATTCCTTAGGACTTTCTGTTTACAGTCAGTTTGCCTGTAAATAACATCTAAATTTTTTCTTTGCTTTCAATTTCTATAATTTTCAATTGCCTCTTCCTGCTTAATAACCATCTAACAAAATTTGAATTGAAAGGGGAGAGGTGACATTCTTGCTCTGTTATGCTCTTAAAAATATGAATAAATAGTTCATTTTGCCTTTTCCTTTTCTTTTTCTTGTTTTCAGACAGGGTCTTATGTATCTCAGACTAGCTTCAGATTCACTGTAGCCGAGGATGACCTTGAACCCCTGATGCTCATGATTCTACCTCCCAAGTGCTAGGCAAAGCTCTTCCTGTAGCTAGAGTTTTCCTGCCTGGCCCACAGTCAGGACAAATCTCTCTCACCCGCCAGTCCCACAGCCGCTCAGACCCAACCAAGTAAACACAGAGACTTATATTGCTTACAAACTGTATGGCCGTGGCAGGCTTCTTGCTAACTGTCCTTATATCTTAAATTAATCCATTTCCATAAATCTATACCTTGCCACGTGGCTTGTGGCTTACCGGCATCTTCACATGCTGCTTGTCATGGCGGCGGCTGGCAGTGACTCCCTCCGCCTTCCTGTTCTCTCAATTCTCCTCTCTGTTAGTCCCGCCTATACTTCCTGCCTGGCCACTGGCCAATCAGTGTTTTATTTATTGACCAATCAGAGCAATTTGACATACAGACCATCCCACAGCACTCTTCAGCTGCTGTCTGCTTCAGGTCTCCCTATGAGTGCTACTGTGGGGTGCATCTTGTGTAGAAAGTTAGCACGGGTACAGAGCTTGACTCAGTTTCCCATCCCTTGGAAGCTAATAGTTTTGTTCCTGTTGTTACTGCAAATTTGAAAATGCCCGTTTCTTACATTTTATTTCATTTTCCAGTGTTTTTAGTATAAGATGATAAATCTGGGGCCAGTTTTTCCATTATAGCTTCCCATTTTGAAGAGACAAATATCTATACATTAATAATGTGCATTTATTGAAACTAATAAAATTTAGCTCTTTATGGTCACAGTTTTGTATTGTGACTTTTCATTCACTTTAATTATTTCTTAACTTTTAATATATATATGTGATAGTTTGAATGTAATTGCCCCCCCCCCACATAATCTCATAGGGAGTGGTACTATTAGGAGGTGTGACTTTGTTTGAGTGGATATGGAAGAAGTGTGTCACTGTGGGGGTGGGCTTTCAGGTTTCCTATGCTCAGGATACTATCCAGTATGTCAGTCGGCTTCCTGTTGCCTGCAAGATGTAGGACTCACAGCTTCAGCACCACATCTGCCTACATGCTACCATGCTCCCCTTAATGATCATAATGGACTGAACCTCTGAAACTATAAGTGAGCCACCCCAATTAAATGTTTTCTTTATAAGAGTTGCCATGGTCATGTGTCTCTTCACAGAAATAGAAACCCTAAATAAGACACTATGCATTTCTGAAGAACAAAAGATAAGTTTAGAAAACATTAGAGGGTATGATAACACTAAGGATATCTGAAAAAGTTATAAGAAATCATACTATTAACTGTCTATGTTTTTTTAAAAAAAACTATAGTACATGTAAGTCTGTGAATAAAATACACATATATAGTTTAAATGAAATTTTCTCATCTAGGTTGACAATACTCCCTCCAAGAGCCAATGACTATCTAACAAAAACCCCAACACCAAGCATGAGAATCCTTTGGAGTTGTTGGTCAGGGCTCTCTAAGAAACTTGCAAAACATTGCAGTCTATTGCTATTGTCCTTGGTTGTCCCTAGAGGTGGACACAAGTTCAGACACAGGGCCCAGAGACCTCTGAGCTGGAACTAACCTGAATGCCCCCTCCATGAAGACTAGATTTCATGGTACCAGAAGATGCTATGTAAGTTTTCCAAGGGAGGGAAACAACCAACAGTCTGACCTAGCTATGATGCCTCAGAACCACAGCAATGACCATGATGGCATGATGACCCTAAGCATGCAGTAGTGGCACACAGACCTTGACTGTAACCAACTGCTCTCTGATTGGCTTTAAGACCTGGTCAATAAGATGAAAATCATGCCTGGTACTGAAACCCTAGCCCACAACCCAGGTCTAGTGAAGTCATGGATCACGGAGGACCTACAGCCACCACTTTAGTAAACTAGCATTTTCTGCAAAAACCCTCTTCTACTTTCTCTGCTGAGAAGAGGGAGATTGTCATGAGAAAGATCGAGTGAAACACTTCTTGTGTGAGTTATGGATGTCTTGGTAATGTAACATTAATTACTCTGTCTCTCAGAGTTATTTTGTTTAAATTTGTGAAACTACAGTGTCTGGTTAACATCCTGAACTTTTAGCACTGAGCTTGTGTTCCTGTAACTCAGTATGGTTTTTGAAATCATCAGGAAGCAGAGCTATCAAGTGAAACTTTAGCCAGGGATTTGAAAGTGCTGATTAATGCTATCAGCTGTAATTGAAACGAGTGAAGGAAGGAGAAGGCAGTATTACAGGTTTCTAAGGGATTTTCCTCTACAAAATGGCTTGCTGTAGAGTCTTTATCTTGCTCTTCAAAAGCAAAACCAGCAAACAAATGCAGCACATGTTAATGCTCAGAGTCAGATGTTCTTACAACAGAGTCAACACCAAATGTCTTGATAGACATACAGTGTAGAAATGGAAATATGACAGGAATCTTCTAGATTTGGACAAGGAATTGCAGAATATCAGAAGGAAGAAAAGATGTTTTTACAATGTACTCCTTTCCTTTTTTAAAAAAAATAGATTTCAGGAACACTTAGTTTAATTGAGTCTTGGCAGTAGGCTGGGAAGAGTTCATGACACAGTCTGAACACAAATTAGCCTTTAAGCATTTCCCATTGCTTGGGAATATTTTCCCATGTTACTTGATATACTCCCTTAATAGAACTCAGTACCTAAATCTGATAGAGCCAGAGACTTCTTAGAGTTGTAGTGAACTTCTTTGTGTTATGCACTTTCTGAGGAAAAGGTTCTGCAATTTTTTATCAAATCTGAAATGGGTCTGAAGCCCCTAAAGGACCATGTTACCCATAATAAGCCTGAAGTTACAATGTTCTCTCTGGGCTTCTTTGTAGCATTAAGAATTATGTGTGATTTCACCGGGCAGTGGTGGCGCATGCCTTTTATCCCAGCACTCGGGAGTCAGAGCCAGGTGGATCTCTGTGAGGTCAGCCTGCCTGGTCTACAGAGAGAGATCCAGGACAGGCACCCCAAAACTATGTAGAGAAACCCTGTCTCAAAAAAAACCACCAAAAAAATTTATGTGTGATTTCTAAAGATTAAATTAATTCCTTGATAAATTTTTATCAAGAGTTTATTTTGTTATAGGCACTGCTTGAGGATTTGATGCATAAATGACTCTATCTCTGAATAGAGTTCTATATTGCTTCTTAAGGAGGTGGTGCTTCTGATGTAGGAAGTGCTGGAAGTTGCCTGTCATTGCATGTCAACAGAAAAGAGGAGATGCCATACAAACACACAGCATCCAGAGGTTTCTGCCGTGAAACAGAAGACAGTCCTTTATGGAGTAGAGTGTTGATCATTCTTGAAGACAGCATGCAAGGGAAAGAATGAACGGATCTGATTTTCACATGCATTGCTACACTTAGCCCCTCCTACTTCCTTCTCCCTTCTAGAGCTCAGACTAATTCTGCAGAAATCACTGTGGGAGATGATGGCTATGGCTTCCAGATTAGAAGAACAAAATGAATTGTGAAGGAGGTGTCCACTGGTTGTGGTGATATTGTGTTCCCCAAAATATTGTGCACCCTAATAAACTTATCTGGGATCAGACAACAGAACAGCCACTAGATATAGAGGCCAGAAAATGGTGGCACACACACCTTTAATCCTAGCATTCCAGAGGCAGAGATCCATCTGGATCTCTGTGAGTTCAAAGCCACACTGGAAACAGCTAGGCATGGTAACAAGAGCCTTTAATCCCAGGAAGTGATGTAGGAAGCAGAAAGGTATTTAAGGTATGAGGACGAGGAACTAGAGCCTGGTTAAGCTTTTAGGTTTTTGAGCAGTAGTTCAGCTGAGACCCATTTGGATGAGGACACAGAGGCTTCCAGTTTGAGGAAACAGGATCAGCTGAGGAACTGGCAAGGTGAGGTAGCTGTGGCTTGTTCTGCTTCTCTGATCATTCAGCACACACCCCAATACCTAGCTCCAGGTTTGATTTTATTAATAAGACCTTCTAAGATTCGTGCTACAACTGGTATCTGGAACAGCCATGGACAGGGATGCTATGTCATCCCCATCTCTTTCTCCTTCTTATAACAGATAAGTGCAAAGTTCAACACACAGAGTTGCTCTATCCTTGCTCAGTTTGTCCCTGAAAAGACTTGGGCTCCAGAGAGTATTAATTATTCATTTTCTTCTCACTGGGACTCTTAACAGAAAAAAAATATATTATATATATACATATGTGTGTATGTATGTATGTATGTATGCATGTATGTATTCCTTAGGTCTCTGGGGAGAAAATGCTCAGCCATTAGTTTTTAGTATGAAAAATGGTTGTTAAAGTGTGGAAGAGTTAGGACCATAATAAGAGCTTCTTTCCAAAGCCAAGGTCATCGAAGAAGAAAAGAGAGAAGGAAAGGAAATGAGGCATGGTCCAGTGCTGTTAGGAAACTAAATAAACAACAACAAAATCCCAAAGCTCAGCAGACTACTCTGGACTGAAGGGTGACCGTAGTCAGGCGCGTTAGGATTCATTCTTGAGCCGTCATGTGTGCCGTGATTTCTGGTACTCAATGTGGCAGGTGACAAGAGATGGAGCCGACTCTTCTGATCAGTTTCCTGGGAGATGAGAGGGCTCCATTGCAAGTGACAGGTAAAGTTAATGAGTAAGATGGATGTGTTGAGAGGATGAGTAGAAATCCCAGAGCAAAGCCTGGCAGGAAGGCAAGGTAAGGGATGACCCTGGGGTTTTTTAAATTTAATTTAATTTTTGTGTATTTGAGACAGGGTTTCCCTATGTCACTTTAGCTGTCCTGGAACTCATAAAGATCCACCTGCCTCTGCCTCTCAAGTGCTGAGATTAAAAGTGTGAATCACCACATCTGACCCTGCTCCTGGGATTTTAATAACTGAAACCAAGGACTTGGATGCCCTTAAGACTTTTTAAGGCTTCTTTCTTCTGTGATGGGTGGAACACGGCTTCATGTAGCCCTGGACTTAAGTCTTTATTGCTGCCATTGCTGTTTTGAGATGCCCAGGGAGGAGATGGATTGGCCTGCTGTCTAGTCCTGCAGGGCTGGTATGACTTCAAATACAGAAATTGATAACACACAGTCTTAAACTACTTAAAGCCTTGCTAGAGCTTCTGTAAACACAGCTGTATCTATGGCAACCCCACACTCAGAAGAAAGCCCTATCCAACTCACAGTGAGAATGCAAGGGTGAGAAACTGGCGCTTGGGTCCCTAGTGACCTGACCAGAGAAGTAGATTTTCTTTGCCCACCTTGAAACACAGCCAGTGACAAATGTTTTCTCAGGAGATGATGTGATGTAAAAGCTGCTTGTGATTTGTAACACCCACTAATGTCCTAAGAGATGAATGGGGCATGTGTACAGTCTTGTTGCTTAAAGGTTTTTTAATTACTCTCTACTTTGATGGTTGGGCATATAGGAACTTATAAGTTAAAATTTTTTCCCATATTTTTTATGTAACACTGTTCACGAGGTCAGAAGACAACTTGCCAGAGTTCATTCTTTCTTCTGCCATATTGATTTCAGACAGAAAATGATGTTACCCACTGAGCCTTCTCTACCCCACAATTTTTTAACTAGAAGAAAAAAAGGGACATTTCTTTTTTAAGTTTATGCATGTGAGATGTATCTTACGTGGTTGGCCTATTTTATTTAAGATATATAATTTGCCTTCTGAGATGGGGACATGGAGATAATTGGTGTTATTTACTTAAGTGCAACACTGCTCACTAATTTCACTCATTGCATGATGAAAGGGCTTAAAATTACAAAGGAGATTTTGATCAGAAATTCTCAGAAAACCAAAAGTCCCAAGGTTTTACTGGCTTGTCCAAATTGTGCGTTGCCAAGAAAGGCCTGTTGGTGTGTTGCATAATACTTGGATTCAAAGTGAGTGTCAGTAGATTATGCTATTAGACTGCTCTGCCATCGTGGGTTTATGAATTAGTCATATGGTTATATGATGATTAGATAATATGTTCAGTGATCATTATAATAAATGCTATAATACATTGCACATTCACACAAATTAGCTGCTGTGCTTTATAGCATGCACATATGTTGGCCATCTACTATGCCACCATAACATTATGCTTACCTTCTGAGGTGTAGTACCCCTTTCCAATAAGATCTACTGTAATACCACCACCACCACCGCCACCGCCGCCACTGCCACCATCACCATGTGCTGCTACTTTTTCAGATCTTTGGACATGATTGTTCAAAGAGACGTTGCCCAACACAAACATAGCCAATTCCAGTCCATCACTGAAAAGTGAGATCACAGCTGGAGAGAATATGATGATAGCAAGGACAAAATTCAACATCAGGAGCAGTGAGAAACACGGGTTCTGCCTCACCGAGGAAGCTGCTGAAGAAGAGTAAAACTGGCACTTCAAGAGAAATTAATTTTTTAAGATGATTTGGAGAAAGGAACCTTGGGAAATGGCTCAGTTGGTAAACTGCTTGTCATGCAAGTGCAAGGACAGGTTCATATCCCCAGCGCCATGTGGAAGCCAGGTGCTGTGGCATGGACCTGTAAACTGGCTTAATCAGGCGATTCCACGGAGTCTGTCTGATAGTCAAAAGGGTTTATTTTGGGTTAACTTACAACAAACAAAGAAGGGTTGGTCACAGGGTCCAGGAGAGGTGAGGCGCATGCAGTTCTCTAGGGGGGCTCTGCCTTGGTCCTCAGTCCTAGCATCCAGCCTCCAAGACCACAGGGTAGCCAATAGAAAGGGAGCACATAAGCATTTCAGGTCTTAAGGGGTCCCCGTCTTGGTCATGCCCCAGGCAGGGGCAGGTACCCTAGCAGTTACCTGCTGCCTACTAGGGGCGGTGCTTCAGGGGTGAAGCACAGACAACCAACCCTACACTAGTTCTTGGGGAAGAGGAGAACAGAGGTAGATGAAGCCCTGGTGCTCATTGGCCAGCTAGTCTACCTGAATCAATAAGTCTGAGATTCAATGAGAGACCCGATCTCAAAAAATAAAGTGGAGAGCAATCAAAGAACACACACACACACACACACACACACACACACACAAAGGTACGCATGCAAGCATACATATGTACATACATGCACACACAGAGGATGGTGGTGGGGCATAGATAGATCTGGAAAAAGAATAAGAGGAAAAGAGACCTGGAGTTATTTAATGACCTGGGTGTCAGATATTTAAGGCCCTCTCCCTGGCAGGAAACACTGCAAATCTGGCCAAGAGCCCATGGTTGGAGAACTCACAGACCCCTGGGGTGAGAATCTTCAGGTGAGTAGAACTACTACTGTTATTCTCATCAATAGATATATTATCAAACTGCCCTCTTAATTCATGTCTCTCTCCCATAGACTATTGAAACTCTTGGGCCTCATCAGAGAAGTTTCTTTGTGCAGTCAATGGTGGAACAGAAAATTAGGCCTGTTTTGTGACCCAGGTAACTTCAGACATAGTATGTGATCGGTCATCATTAGCTCCTAGTAAGCACCACATAAATGTATACTAAATGAACAAAAGAGTGCCTGAAACAATGACTCCAGGCTTCAGTTTCTCTCTTTGTAATACACTAATGACACACAAAGAATAAATGAGTTGAGAAGCTTTAACTTTCTTTAAAATCTATGTAAGCATCTACGGACATTCTTCTTCTCTTTTTTTTTTTAAAGATTTTTATTTTTGTTTTTCCGTGTGTGCCTATAAATGGGTCTGTGCACATGACTGTCGTGCCTCTGGGAGCCGAGAGTGGTCACTCAAATCCCTGGAGCTGGAGCTCCGGGCAGTTGTGAGCTGCTGGGGACTGAACTCGGTCCTCTCAAAGTGAAGCAAGTGCTCTTCAGTGGTGAGCCATCTCTTCTGCCTCTTGTTTCAGAAACTCTTCATGTAACTGATAACCTAGTCTGGAAGACAGTTCCAGGAAGAGACTACCTAAAATGTTCTGAGCAAAGTGAGGGTGGCTGAGATAGCCACTATTTTCAACAAAGGCACAAATGCCTGTGTGATATTTGTTTAAAAGTAAGATCAATGGGGTTGGGGGTTTAGCTCAGTGGTGGAGCCCTTGCCTAGCAAGCACAAGGCCCTGGGTTTGGTCCTCAGCTCCAGAAAGAAAAAAAAGGAAAAAGTAAGATCAAGTTACCATCATCTCTCTTATCCAGTATCTGGGGAGAAGGGAGAATCAAGCCTCATTTACAGCTTGGGAAAAGCTGAAATTGAATAGCTTTTAATTAGCCAACAATGGTGATTAGAAAAGTAGAAGAATTGAAGGCAAGGGCCAGTGATTGATTTCTAACAACGACAAGAGAAACACCTCAGCTCTGTCACCCCTCTTCCTCTTTGTAAGACTGTGTTTCCATGGTGTTAGTTTATACCATCATTATTACTTTGGAGTTTTACACATGGAGACTGGGAAGTTATTTTAAGTACACTTCTGAAGTTTTCTTTTACTTACAGAAACTATTTCTCAGTTAAAGAAACAAAAAAAAAATAGGAAGAAAAATGATTCCACAGGAGGCTAAATCAGTTACCAGCCTGCTTTTGTGTTAGAGGCATATGGCAGGACGTTTTCGTATCTGTTGATCAAGTCAACTGCACCATGAAATTAAATTTCATCTGAAAAGGTCTGAGCAATGACTAGTTATATAAAACTAATAAAATTTACAATTGGAATAAAGTTTAATACCAAAGTTTTAAGGAGGAAATGAAAAACTAAGATGATATACAATAAATAATTCACATACCTTCTGTTATAATATGGTAGTCATATTTTATAGGCATGCATACTGGAATTAGGTCAGAGCTTTTGTACATGTTCATTATACTAATGTTCTAGCTGATTCCATATTGTTCTAAGATGATCACTAGAGACCATGGACAGTCCCAACCACTTCTCATCAAACCTGAAAGGTCACCTACTGTGGATATATATATAAATATATATATATATACACACACATGTATATATTTAATATATACATATATATTTAATATTCTGTTCTTTCTTCACTTCCTTTGTATCTGAATTTTTTTTGGGGGGGGTTACTGTAGGGTCATAGTAGAGGTGCTTCTTAGTAAGTATCATAGGCTGACAGAACAGAGGTTGTCCACCACATGGCGGTTGGATGAACCTTTGCAAATTATTACCTGATGGATGGCTCAGAAAATATTATCTATACTGAAGGCATCATGTGCTCAAAACAGGTCTAAAATAATGCATACATGTCCAGCAATGCCAAGTGAAAAAATTAAGCTTCATGGGTGCTTTTAGAGTTTTCTTTGCATCTGTTAACTATATGTAAAATCAGGTAAGTTCCTTTTTAGACAAAGAAAAACACTGTAAATGTTCGAGGAATGTGTATCCTCAGAACAGAAGGTTAGAATGATGTGGATAATGCTCTTGTATACTGTAAAGATTTGTCACTCCAATTGGTTTAATAAAACACTGATTGGCCAATAGCCAGGCAGGAAGTGTAGGCGGGGTGACCAGACTAGGAGAAGGCTGGGAAGAGGAAAGGCAGGGATGGAGTTGCCAGTCAGCTACAGAGAAAACAAGCAAGATGAGAATGCCGCACTGAGAAAAGGTACCAAGCCACGTGGCTAAACATAGACAAGAAGTATGGATTAAGTGTAAGAGCTAGCCAGTTATAAGCCTGAGCAACAGGCCAAACAGTTTCCTAGTGCTGGGATTAAAGGCGTGTGACTCCCAAGTATTGGGATTAAAGGTGTGTGCCACCACTGCCTGGCTCTGTTTCTCTCCTAGACTGAGTCAATCTCATGTAGTCCAGGGTGGCTTTGAACTCACAGAGATCCAGATGGATCTCTGCCTCCTGTGAGTGCTAGGATTAAAGGTGTGTGCCCCTACTGCCTGGCTTCAATGTTTAATTTGGTGGTTTGTTCTGTTCTCTGATCTTCAGGCAAATTTATTAGGGTACACAATGTATCACCACAACTGACAGAGATGGTCAAATGAATTTATCAATTAATATTATTATGTTTTCCCCCTGCAGTGTGGAAATTCCCCCCCTGCTTATAGTAAATTTTAATGAACCATCTTTGGAGATGCCCCTTCACCAAAGAAACATGTCGTATCCAGAGAAACCGTCATCTGTGATCCCACAATGAGCAGAAATGCTGTTGCTAAGGCAATACACAAAAGATGAAATTAAACCACAAAAGAAATATCTCCCGACTTTCATCTTCCTTACTACCAACAATGTTTGCACATATTTAGTATTTATTTGCTGATAATTTGTGATTTTTTTAAAAATGTGTGAATTCCCCACTTCTGTCTTCTATTGTATTACTAGTTTATTTCTTGATTATTTGTAAAAGCTTATAAAATTGAGTATTGTGGTGGACATGGAGATGTGCCACTCAGACACACTTCAAGGAAGGATTTATTTTCTCAGCCTCAGGGAATGCCTTCAACCATCAGACTGTCTGGAAACACCTTCCAAAATGTTTACATCCTCAACTGATGTGGAAGAGAGGGCTTATAAAGGTCCCACCATTCTGGTCCACCAGGAGACACTTCTAACAAGCAATGTTACCCCTAATGCTCACTGTCAGTCGATCAAAGCTGGTTTGGGGTCTGGGTTGCTATTAAACAGTCTCCAGTCTGCCTTCCTCGGGTGCTGTTTACAAAAATGCTTCCTTGGAAGCAAACCCTGTCTCAGCATCATCTTCTCCCTGGAAAATACAAGCTGAGGAAATACATATTTACTGTCACAAATTTTTTAATCAGGCAGTATTTTTCAAATAAATATTGCCTCTGGACCTTTGCGTCTTCTCAGCCCCATGGCTGCCTTGCCATTGACTGTCTCCTGGAGCGTCGTGTCTATACCAAAGCCTCCTGCCATCCTTAGTCCAAACTGGATCTCTCAGCTCTTCTGTCATAGCTCCTGCACTTTCCACAGTGACTGAAGTTAATTCAGTTTTAATTCTAGCTATAGGCTGAAGTGGTTATTTGCTTAACGCCTGAATCTTTCAACAAACTTTAATCACCAGGGGGCACAACTATCTTTCTCCTCCTCCTCCTCCTCCTCCTCCTCCTCCTCCTTTTCTCCTCCTCCCCCTCTTCTTTTCTTCCTCCTCCTACCCCTTCCTCTCTTATTTTTCCATTGTTTTATATACAGTTTCTGTCCTACTTCTGACCAAATTTTTTTTTTTTTTTTTTTTGGTTTTTTCGAGACAGGGTTTCTCTGTGTAGCTTTGCGCCTTTCCTGGAGCTCGCTTTGTAGCCCAGGCTGGCCTCGAACTCACAGAGATCCGCCTGCCTCTGCCTCCCGAGTGCTGGGATTAAAGGCGTGCGCCACCAACGCCCGGCCAAAAATTTTTTTAAACAAATGTTAGTCAAATGAGTGAAGGTTTGAATACAGGAGGAAGAAAGAAAATGTATTTTTTAAGAAAAATTATGTTTTTTAAAAATCAGCTACTTGGTTTTAAAGCCTTCTCATCACAAAAATCAAGAATTGAAATTCTTAAGCCATCCTGAACTATTTCAGGGATGGAGGCTGAGATTCTTTTTGGGGGGTCAGCGTGAGGTCTGATATACATTAATCCTGTCCACATTTTCTGGTAATGGATCATATAAAATTTACTTGAAAGAACTGCCTTTAGAACCCAGAGTTCTTTTGAATACAATGCAATTAGAATATGTATAAGAAAGGAAAAACATAGTTCTATAGTTAACTATTTAAAAACAAAGTTAATTCCCATTGTTCAAGGCCTAAAGGGAAAAATATACAAAATGGGCAGAAAAGATGGGTGTTTCATTAGATTTTGTTCAGGACCCATTATTACCAATTTACTGGCTCAACCCTTGAATTGAATCAGAGTATCACTATGGTTTCTGTATTTACAATATTATAAGGAATTTATAATGTGTGATTGGAGCTGAAATTTCTCATGCTTATTTTAGCCTAAAAGCAGTGGTAATACTTAGTCAAGGAAAACTTTGTTTTCCTCATGCCATTTAATAGTATGTACTTAGCTCATATGTGACTTTTGTATGATGGATAAATGTTATTATGTCCATTTTAGTGAGGAGCCAGAAAGACTGAGTGCTTAATACCGAGTACATTCTGCAAACCCCTGGGACTTGCATAAAAGTAACTTATCAGTTCTCTCCAGTTTTTAAGAGGTGAATGACCTGAGGACGTAGGCTTGTTTTCACCCAGATGAAATCACTCTAGCCAGAATTTTAACATGCCAACAATTCTTTTCTTTTCCCAGAGAGGGAGAATTAAAGTAATCTCTCATCCTTCAACCTGTTTCTACTTGCTGGATCAGTCTGCTTCTTGGGCCAATTATTTCAGGAAAGCCAGATCCCATTTATTTTAATCTATGTTCTGCTTTGTAGATCTCCTCATACAACTCATGCTGCTTCCTCTGTGTGTGGCGAATGACTCCGCCTTCTTCTTCCCAGAGTTCTGACACTGCTCTGAAGTCCTGCCTGTATCTCCTGCCTAGCTATTGGCTGTTCAGCTTTTTATTACACTAATCATAGCAATATAGTTTCACATAGTGTACAAATATCCCACAACAGAGCTATATCCTAATATAGCTGAGTTGAGTTGAGTTGAGCCATCTTTTCAAGAATTTCCATGGAACTGAAAGACTTATGAGATGTGGGAAACACACACAAAATGATTACCAATGAATTACTGCCTCAGTCAGAAACACCCTGTTTATATTTAAATGCTGTAAAATTGGAGCTAAATTAGATGCTACACAATAGCTCTCTGTGTTTTTTAAATAATTTTGTTATCTTAAAGTAGGTGTTCAAAAGGGGGTTTTGAGAACTTAAGCTTTATTCATCAAGTTATGAAAGGTGCAGATGATTAAAGAGATAAATTAAGATTTATGAAATAAAAATAAAGAAGTATTTGCCTAGAATAAAGCTAAACAAAATGCTATCACTACTAAAAGAGAATAGTATATTAAACTCTCTTAAAGAATGGAAGTACCTTTTAGCTACACAGCTCCATTTAACATTCAAGGGGTGATGGTTGTTTTAACCTAGGCTGCAATATACACATGTGAGTAGACTGGTGCTCAGGAATGCCAGTCTGAGTTGAGAGCCAATGTGTGTCATAAGCAGGCTATCTGACAGTACCAGTGACAGGAGCTTAAAGAATGGCGCTTACTAAATGATAATGCAAGACATAGCAACTAATAATGGGGAAAAAAAAACCAAAACCAAAACAAAACAAAGCATTCTAAATTTAAAGACTGTATTTGCTATTGGTAATACCAGGAGTGGGGTGCTGAGGCCAGTCTAGGCTACATAGTGAGGCCCTGTTTGAAGCAGCAGAAGAAAAAGAAAATGAGGAAGGGTAGGAAGAGAAGAGGAAAAAAGATTCTACAGTTTTGAGATATGTCTTTCACTATTGTTGTTTAGTTGTGTGGCAGTTTTGTGTTCACAGAATGACTGGGCGGAACATACAGAGATTTTGATCGTATGTTAGAGACACGTGTCTTGGTGCTGTGAAAACATATGACAAAAGCAACTTAAGTAGGGCAGGGGTCTTTTGGCTCACACATTGAAGACACAGTCCATCGTGCGAGGCAGCTGATCACATGCTGTGGGATAATGCGCTTGTACACTGTAAAAGATCTGTCACTCGGATTAGTTTAATAAAACGTTGGTTGGTCAGTAGCCAGGCAGGAAGTATAGGTGGGACGACCAGACTAGGAGAATTCTGGGAAGAGGAAGGGCAGAGTCAGGAGTCTCCAGCCAGATTCAGAGGAAGCAAGATGAGAATACTGGACTGAGACAAGGTACCAAGCCACGTGGCTAAACATAGATAAGAATTATGGGTTAATTTAAGTGTAAGAGCTAGTTAGTAATAAGCCTGAGCTACCAGCTGAGCATTTATAAGTAATATTATGCCTCAGAGTCAATTATTTAAGAAGTGGCTGTCAGGTATTTGGGAACAGGCAGGCGGGAGAGAAACTTCCACCTACAATCATATTGTGTCTGCTCTCAGCAAGCAGAGAGAGATAATGCTGATGCTCAGCTCGCTTTCTTCTTTGTCCTTTTTATTCAGCCCAATAACCCAGTCCAAGGGATAGTACTGTCCACATTCTGGTTAGGTTTCTTTTCCTCTCTAGTTAAACCTCTTTGGAAACAACCTCACAGCCATGATTAGAAGTGTGTCTCTTAGGTGATCCAAAATCTAGTTGACAGTGCAGATTGATAATCATAAGTCCACTCTGTCAACATGTCAGCCAAATGTCATTTTGAAATCATGATATGCCACCTCTATCCCATAAAAATCTCATGTTCACTTTATAATGCAAAAATGTATTTACCCAAAGTTCCAGTAATGTTTTCAAAAGTCTAAGCACAAAGTCTCTACTGAAGCTCGGCCAATCTCTTATGAGACAATGTGAAAAAATAGTTTCATGCTTTCAATATACAATGGCACAAAATCCAAAAGAGAAAAAAAAAAAGGTCATTGCTGTATAATATTATTTTAAGATGTGTTACTTTTGCTTATGATGCATTTGTTTAACTCTGTGAAGCTGTGATTCTTTGCCTGTCTAAAACACCTGATGGTCTAATAAAGAGCTGAACGGCCAACAGTGAGGCAGGAGGAAGGAGAGGTAGGGCTGGCAGGCAGAGAGAATAAATAGGAGAAATCTGGGAGGAGGAAGAAGAAAGAGCAAGAGAAGGAAAGGAGGATGCAAGGGGCCAGCCACAGAGTGAGAGTGAAAGTAAGATATAAAGAAGTAAGAAAAGGAAAAAGCCCAGAGGTAAAAGGTAGATGGAATAATTTAAAGTTAAGAAAAATTGGTGAGAAACAAGCTAAGCTAAGGCCAGACATTTATAATTAAGAATAAGCTTCCATGCGTGATTTATTTGGGAGCTGGGTGGCAGGTCCCCAAAGAGTAAAGAGTTGAAAAAACAACAAACAACAAGTCATAGTTAGTAATGATGGGACCATAGTAAGACCCAATAAGGTAATCACAAAATTCTGCAGTTCCACATCTGGCATTTGGGGCTCATGATGGAATCATCTGGGCCTTGTGTGGGGTGGTGGATACTGCTGCCCACTCAGCTCTACAGCCTAAAGCACACATGACCTCTTACTTGGACCACCTTCACTTACTTTTTAGTTGGAAAGCCAACAGCAGCTGCTTCACATATACTTCAGGAAAAGGAAAGTTAATTAACAGAAAATCTGAAAACTGCAAAATTTGACTTTGATGTCTATTTTTGTTTACTGTGAAGGATCTTATTCAGAATCCTTCACTTTCCATGTTATAGTTGTCTCCTGGGATCCACACTGGATTGGCCTGGAGGTCTCACTACCCTCAGAAAAAAAAAATCAGTACGCTAACTAACCTTGGCTGTCTACTAGACACACCTTGGAGGAGGTGAGACTCTGTCTCAAAAGATCAAAACCAACCATCCAAACCCTACTAGTTCTGTATTTTGTTTGTAAATTCTGGAGATGTGTTCAAGAGCTTTTGTACATTTATCTTTATCTTCCATCTTGTAAAGTCCTAGAATTAAGAATTAAGACTCATACTTGCTACATGATGATGACAGATGTCCATGGAGGAAATTTAATGAGTTAGGCCTCAAATGTTTACATTTGAAATAGGCAAATGTTATATAATAAATATCCTCAGAAATTTGTTAACTTATCCAGTAAGCCAACCTTGTTTTCGTAACATATCATATGTTTAATTTGGATCCACAAGTATTTCAGTAAATTACAGAAAATAAAAGATGGAAATTTATGTGTTTCAAAAACAAGCCATTGCTTTTAATACCACAAGGTAATAAATATGTCCCTAAATCACATACTTGGGAGAGTTGGATGTTAATTTTAAGAATGTAGACCTTTAGGCAGCACATAACCTTGTTTCAGTAGGAATTCATTTTGCTCAAATATCTAATCTTTGAAGTTTAACTGAAAATTTAGCTTTTTTTATACATAAGCAACAAAATTATATGACTCAATGAGATACATGCACAAAGGAAATGCTTCCCTTACTTTTTATAGGACAATTCGGCCTAATCAAGTTGACATTACAAAGCCACCAATGTCGTCAAAACTATTTTAGGGTCTACAGGCTGAGTGAGCAGTGTCCAAGTGGCGAGTGACATCCTTAAGAGGTCCTTTCTGGGACCTGACCCATTTTAATTCTGTCACAATTTAGGTCTAGAAAGAACCCAAGTGCCCAGTAGGTGAGGATGAGAACCCTGCTCTCAGTAGAGTAGAAGCTGGTAGAGATCTTGAAGATCTTTCCAATGAGAATTCCCAAAAAACACTGGTCCACAGAAAAGGAATAAAGACTGTTGTTGTAACTAGTTGTAATCACTAGACTAGGCATAAACACTTGGGATGTATACAATTGCTCAGAAGTTGGCCGTTGCCTCTACTTGGGTTAAATATTAAAGGGCTTTGTGGAGGAAGTAGCATTTGAGGGAATTACAGATTTTGGTTAAGTCTGTATCAAAGGTCTTCAGGAGGAGGCTCGATCACGTGTTACAGTCGTGTGTGTGTGTGTGTGTGTGTGTGTGTGTGTGTGTGTGTGTGTGTGTCCCCTCTCGTCTCCTGGTTTGGACAGTCTTTGAGCAGCTTCTAGAGCCATGCAACCAATACTACACTAATGTCATGAAAGTATGACCGTAGACATTGACAGCGTGTGAATGAGTGCATGGTGGTGAATTCCTGGGGCGAAGGTGTGGGGGCGCCTGGAGGAAGAAGAAGGTGAAGGGAGGCAGTCCCGGGGAGTCAGAACAGGCTGGGATTTGAGGCCACCCCGGGAGGCAGTGCCGGTTCCGAGCGGCAGGGGGCGCCGTGGTGCGGCCGCCCGGGGCCTCAGTCCCGACCGCCCGCCGATCCGCGCAGTCCGTCCGCCATGCGCGCGCTGCTGCCGCTGCTGAGCGTCGGCCGAGGGTGGCGCGTGGGGGCCGCCGCCCGCCCCCC
>CABHPP010136722.1:0-54882 GCA_902168425.1 Peromyscus attwateri
TAAAATAGTAAACTGTTAAAAAAAGAGAACTTAATTCTGAAAATTATAGGAAATTTAAAGGCTCCATAAAGCGATAAAATCTCTAAGTTCTCATACAAGGAACCTGAAGATATGGTATTCATAAAAACAGAAAAGAAAAAAGCAAGCAAGGAAGGAAGGAGCAGAAAAGAAATGATAAATAAGCCTCAATATGATACTAACAGGAAAGAAATGTGGTTTGAAATCCCTCATGTAAAGTATGCTGTGAGACATCAGAACGGGGGAGACATGCTCACATTCACAGTCGTTCAACTTGTTCCACCAGTGTATTCCTATGAAAACCTACTCACTGAAGAAAACAGTTAGATCATGTTTATGTTTGTGCTGGATAGTTTTATGTCAGTTTGACACAAGCTAGAGTCATCAGCGAGAAACGAACCTGTCTCCATCAGATAGGGCTGCATGGAAACCTGTAGGGCACTTTCTTAATTAGTGATTGATGGGGGAGGCACCCAGCCATGGTGCTATTCCTGGGCTTGTGGTCCTGAGTTCTGTAAGAAAGTTCTGTGAGCAACTAAGTAAGCAGCACCCTCCACGTTCTCTGTATCAGCTCCTGCCTCCAGGATCCTGCCCCGTTTGAGCTCCTGCCCTCAGCTTTGATGATGAACAGTGATAAGGAAGTGTAAGCCAAAAAAACCCTTCCCTCCCTTAGTTGCTAGGTCACAGTGTTTCATCACAGCAATAGTAACCCTAAATCTGACAGTGTTCAATGTTAAAATTGAATTCCACGTGAAATAATAGATGGAATCAAAGTATCCCTACATGATATTTATGTGAGGAAAGTGTTTTAAAATAGAATAAAAAATTGTGGTACTTTTTCTTAACTTCAAAGATTGGAGTAAACATTATATGACGGATGCAGCTAGGCGGTGGCAAGAGATAAAGGGGAGGAACTCCGCCCACCCCATGGAGTCCTTGGCCACTGGATGAAGCACCAAAGTCGATGCATAGAGAAATGACAGATCACTGCAACAACATGCTGGAGTAACAATAATCACAAGGACAAAATAAATAAACCTGCTTTTTCACCCCTACTATGCTTAAATTAATTTCAAGTAGCTCATAAACTCAGTCATATAGCCATAAAAGCATGAACAAAACACAGAAGGTAAGACAAAAATTTTTAATGTGCCATACTAAGTTATTCACACATATATATATATATAAAGTAAAAATTACCAAATTATTCTGCATTAATCCTACTGAAATCTAATCTGTGAATAGGGACTGATTCCTGCAATATTTTGTTTCTCCCTTTTCCCCTTTTGGTGAAGCTCTTGAAATCAAACCCATTCCTAATTGAGCTGTTGTTATTTCCTATCTGTGGCCAAACAAAAATGCCAATTATTCCGAAGCACTGATCCCTCATAACTTTGTTTTATAGGTACAATTGTAGATGATTCAAGAATATGATAATGATTTTTCTTATTATTCTTTGACATACACACTAAAATAGGGAAATTCATTCTATTATTTTCTGTGTGCTCTAATTTCATTCATTTATACATATTTGTGTGTATGTATAAATCTGTAGTATGAAATAATTATATTTTGATTTTAATTTTACATGTTCTACTTCTTTTTCTTCAATAATATTTAGTATGCTTTGCAAAGCCCCAAGTCATGGTGGATTAAAAATTAAAAAATAATCAAGTTCTCATTCATAAACCAAAAAGTACTGATAAGTTTATCCCTGAACTACTAGGTGCTGTCTTCATAGCCCATTGATACATTAATAGCCAAGTTTTATGTAAACATTGTGGATTTATACTTTTTATACACTAGCCATATGTATAGAAATAAATTTCTACACTAGAAATAAATTTATGCCTGTACTAATTGCACATGGATTAATAATTGAGGTATCTTATTTTTCTCAAATCTATAGCTATAATTTTATTTACAATCTTTTAAAAATAAAGTTATTAAGCCGGGCGGTGGTGGCGCACGCCTTTAATCCCAGCACTCGGGAGGCAGAGGCAGGCAGATCTCTGTGAGTTCGAGGCCAGCCTGGTCTCCAAAGCGAGTTCCAGGAAAGGCGCAAAGCTACACAGAGAAACCCTGTCTCGAAAAACCAAAAAAAAAAAAAATAAAGTTATTAAAAAAGTCAGATTTTTAACATGAGCAATTACATGCATTTTTTCCTTTGATATGGATACAAAATCTTATGAGCCTTTCCAAAATTTCCAAACTTCTTCTAATGGATTGAATTGGTACACATAAATTTTACCCCTGTACATGTAACTCCCACTAAAGAGTGCAGTCTTAGACTTACATTGTAACTGGCTATGAGTTAGGTCATTCCCATGGAAAGTTAATATAGGATTTGCAAGCTACATGACTTTGAAATGAAATTTTTTTTCCCCTACTGTATAGAGTAGAAAGAAGACGAAAAGTGTGGGTACACACCTCTAGGTATAACATAGACAGACAAGCAACACTGCTGCCTTCAGGAATAAAACATGCTGTGCAGGCTGCTTGGGTCTATGGCTATGAATAATTCACTTTGTACTTTAAAATTAGTTGATTGGGAAGTAAAACTGGAGTTCATCCAAACAGCAATTCTACCTGAGTTGATCTGTGCAGAGGGCTGTTTGTAGCTACAGCTGCAGAATGGCTCCATCAGCCTTGAGCACAGCAAGGTTTCCTAGTCCTGCACACTGACTGTCAATTCACCATGAGCAGGCTCACTAACAACTTCTACTACCTGTTCTGTCTTGCTTTAAACATCCAAGAGAACTTGCATCAACCATAGTTTAGATCTCAATTATAATACACCCATGAGTCTTAACAGAATATGAATATATGTCAACAACATATTTTACTATATAAACATATTTTAATCCTGCTATTACACTCATAACAACAGCAACATTGTTCTTTCTCCTAATCATCTCGTATTTATATATTCTTCATACAGTATATATTGTATACGATATGCCTTCATAATATAACAATTGGCTATTATAACATACGTTTTCTGTTCTTAAAATGTATTTGTGCTTGACATAGTGGTACATGCCTGTAATCTCAGAACTTGGGACACTGATACAGTAGGATCATGAGGCCCATGATAATCTGGGTCACATTAACATGGCTTTGTCACAAAAACAAAAAAAAATATTTATATGCCCATATTTTCATCTCATGCTTCACTTGTGTCTGTGTGGCTAGACCCCATTTGTACATCCTTGAGAGATGGATATGTCCTACGTTAGTCATACCTAAGTATGCGTAAGTCACTCCTTTCTATCTCCTAGAAGGAAATCTGTACACTTACCCTGCAAGCCAATAGACTAAGTGTTTTCAATAACTTGTACTATTTTAGGCCATTTATATATATATTTTATGACACACTCTGAATGATACAAATCTGAAGTATAAATTCTTCATGTACTCATTGTTAAAATAAACAACTCTAAACAGCCATTCTCAACCCAGTGTGTGTCTCCCACACTGCTGAGACCTGCCTTTATTATGGTTTCAACAAAAGCAAAGAATGGGAAATACAACAATCCCTAAAGCTCCAGCCTGAAAGCCTTCAGGGTTTATTCAACAACTGTCATGAAATCCAACCTCTCAGCAGGTGAAGAGAGTGCACAGCATCTTACAAAGAAACATGGGCCACAGTCACCTCTAATTCAACTGCTGAAAGACAGTAATGGGATATTCTCCACATTTCACAGAATTTTAGTCTGCCCCATGCTATCAACGTTAGCTGGTACAATTCTGTATATTAGTTTCCTATTGTGCTTTGGCCTTGGCTTCTTCTGCTGTTTACTGTCTAATGGGAGGAATGGTTACAGCTTCAAGATAAATGGAAGGAACTTGAATTTCTGAAGAGAAAGAAGAAAAAAAAAAGATTTGATATAATGGGTTCTAAAAAGTACAGTTTGCTCAGATATAGCATCGCTAAAGTGCTAAGGTAAAAGTTAACAATACGTTGTTAATCAATTTATTTTATTAAATGACATTTACATGGTTTTATTGAGATAAGTTTTTGTTGACATTAAGTACAAAACAGCAGAAACCATCAAACTAAAATTGTTTATCAGAACATAGAAAGTCATAATAGGTAGATTAAAGTATTTACTTATGGGATGATGGTAGAAGTTACACACTACATGTTACCGTTAAATGTTTATGTTTAACAGATTTGTCTTTTTGGGGAGGTGGGGGATGCTGGATCTCAGGTACCCATATTGGCCTTGAACTCTTGCTGTATAACAGGATGTCTGTGAACTCCTCAGCTCTCTGATGGCCGTGTCAGTGTTGAAATTACAGGTATGCACAGCCACATCCAGCTAACCTATTCCTCTTAAGTCTAACATTCTTGCTTGCTTCTAGTTAAGAAGTACCTAAGCTTAAATTAGATTATGAAAATGAGTCTTGCTGCAGTAAATTCACTGTCCTTAAAATGACACAGCTGAGGAATTGGAGTTGCAGCTCAGTTGGTAGAGGACTTGATTAACACAGACAAAATCCTCGGTTCAATCCTTCTAAAAACTGAGTGTGGAAAGGGGTGCAGTGAAATGCAGTCTTTTGGACATGGCATGATCACTGGACATATGAACAACAGCAGCTATGGCTAACTGAAAAACATCTGTGTAAGACTGGGCCTTTCAACACTCTGTAATGTACAGCAAGGCACTCATGACTGCCCACTGCTTCCTGAGGAACTATTAGTAGTGAATGTTTCAAAGGGAGTGGGTGGATTCATTTTCTTCAGTGGAATAGCCACTGGGATGTTGCAGGTGCTCTAGTACATAACAATGTATCCATGTTCATGTAAGCAACCCTAATTAAACCCATTGAGAGAGAACAATAATTAAAAAAATAACATGAAAGTGAAAGGAAGTGTGATTAGGAAGAAGGAGAAATTCACTGGGAGTGGGAAAGGACTAAGAGAAAGTAATGGGAGGGTGAAAATAATTACAGTCCATTGTAAATATTTATGAAGTTGTAGAGTTTCGGGGCATGCCTGTAATTGTAGCACTCTTTATGGAGTGACAGTAGGGTATGCGTTCAAGGTCATCTTTGATTACATAGAGAATTTCAGCCTGCCATAGCACATAAGATCCTATTGCTCACTGTGTTTACATACAAAGTAAAGTTGTGTGAGTCCACAGCAAAATAGTCACCTACCTAACAGGAAGGTGCACTTTGAACTCAGACTTATTCTCTTCCAGAATTGTGAGACATAAACAACTACTATTTAAGCCACACAATCTATGGACTGAGTATCCAAATCCATATTGTAAATGCCACAAGTTTCATGTTTTAAATAATAGGTATTTATGTGCAATTTATTATTTTTCTGCCCATCGTATCCTAAGAAGTAAAAATTAAATTGTACAAGTGATAAAAGTTGTATAGTGTACTAATACTTTTAACAATGATTTGAAAATCTTTTACTCTCTTTATATTTTAAAAACCAATTTCTAAAAATTCTTAAGGGTACAATACATATTCATAGTATTTTCAAATTGCTAGTAAACCCTTATTCTTTTACAAGTACCATGTCTAATGTCATTTACACAAGGCTTCAAATCTGCAAGTTTCTTGATTTAGTGAAAATAAGGCAAGATTGTAAAGACACAATTTACAATGACTTCCAAAAATACATAGACATTTCAGTCTTTTAAGAGCAAGTCACTATTATACCCACTCTGGATATTTCTGCTTTGAAATAATCATTTTAGTAAACACCTTTTGGTTTTGGACATCTAGTCACTTTAGTGGATTTTTCTATAATGTAGGAATGATTGTTGTGGTTGTTTGAATAGGAATGGCCCCCATAGACTCACGTGTTTGAATGATTGGTCCATAGGCAGTGACACTGATAAAATGTGTGGCTTTGTTAATGTAGGTGCAACCTTATTGGAAGAAGCTTGTCACTGTGGAGGCAGGATTAGTCTTATATGCTTAAGCTACACACAATGTGGACCACAGTTCACTTCCTGTTACCTGTGGATCAAGATATAGAATTTTTTTTAATTTTTTATTTGTTATAAATACCAACCACAGATCCCCCTCTCATCCCTCCTCTTGCTCCCCCACCTGCCTTTTCCCCCCCATCCCATCCCTAATCCCCGCCTGAGGACATGGAAGTTGTAGAACTCTTAGCTCCTTCTCCAGCACCAGGTCTGCCTGCATGCTGCCTTGCTTCTCACCAAGACAGTAATGGACTAAACCTCTGAAACTATAAGCCATACCCAATTAAATGTTTTCCTTTATAAGAGTCTTTGTGGTCACAGTGTCTCTTAACAGCAATAAAAATGCTAACTAAGATAATTGTACAACTTCTTGATGTCATTTAGAAAGGAAACAGACAGATACTATTTCCATTATTGGGTAAATTATTCAATCTGGGCTCCTGAATTCATGACTACTAATATAAAATTGCTATCAGGAGTACAGGAGGAAATAGTGAAGAGTGTATGCATGAGTAGTACAGAAGGAGAGATATGTGCTCCATGGTTTACAGTAGCATAACATCTCCAAATCAAAGACACTAGTAGATTTAATTTTAATCATGAAAAGATCCTGGTTCCCACTAATTTGCTTATTTATTGACCCTGCTATCATGAATCAAAGCAATACAAGCATCCCTATGTTACAGAAAAATACTGAAATCACAGAAGTGACTGTATGTCTAAACCCAAAAGGGATTCACTGAAACAATTACTTTAAACCAGAAATATCCAGAGTGGGCGCATTATTGATTTGGTCTTAAAAGACTGAAATGTCTATGTCTTTTTGAGATCATTGTGAATTGTGTCTCTATAATCTTGTCCCCATCATGCTTCATATTGGTGTACAGAAAGACTACTGATTTTTAACCAGTTGAATTTTTTGCTCTGCATTGCTGAGCAAATTGTCTTTTATAGAATTAATCTTGATATATTTTTCTCTTGTGTTTAATATATTGTTTGCAGATATGGATTATTAGAACTTTTCTTGTGTACGTTTAATAGTCTTTTCTTATCCTATGACTGTAGTTAGTGCTTCAAGCACTGAATTTTAAAAAAAAAATGTAAATACAGGGCAGCAGCGTCTCATTCCTGACTCTAGTGCTGTACATAGTAATTGGAAAAATTTTGAACTAGAACTGACTGATTTTCACTCTTACAGTATATAAAGGTGCTATGCAAGTTGCCAAGGAACAAAAGTGCACAAAAATACTATCTAGATGTAAAGAATGCATCCCACAATGACCAGCAGGTTGAGATATCCCCAAAGCTGCAATGTTGGCACTTGTATTTTGGAGGTAACCAGAAGTAGTTATCTCTGCTGGATAGTTTTATGTCAACTAGACATGCTGAAGTTATCTGAGAGGAGGGAACCTCAATTAAGAAAATACTTCCATAAGATCAGGTGGTAGGCAGGCCTGTAAGGCATTTTCTTTCTTTAGTGATTGGTGGGGAAGAAACCATCCCATTGTGGGTGATACCAATCCTGGGTTCTATAAGAAAGCAGGCTGAGCAAGCCAGGGGGAGCAAGCCCGTAAGCAGGACTCCTCCATGAACTCTGCATCAGTGCCGTGCCCCTGATTGCCTCACTGATTTTGATGTTTACCCATGGTATTGAACTATGAGTAAAATAAACCCTTTCCTCCCTAGGTTTCTCTTGGTCATGATACTTATCAATGCTAGAAACCCCAAGACACTGTCTAATTGGACTTAAGGCCCAATCAATTGGAGGGGATTCATGACCAGTGTTATAAGTCTATTCCAATTGTTTGTGGCTGGTATCTATGCTGCACTGTCATTATCTAAACCAACAAAATTTCTAACTGCACTCTTTAAACACGTATCCTTATACCCAAAGGTAAGTGTAGCTCTCGAATCTCATTAAAGAAGCCTCTTTTCACAGGAGACAGAGACCATTACAGAAATCTACAAAATGCAGAGAGCCCAGCCCCAAAAGATACTTCTACAACATAAACTCTAAACCTAAGTAAGCTTCAGAGAGCATCATGGAGGAGAAAGGTTGTGAAAACCAGAGGCCCTACTAAATCTCCTGGGCTCTAGATAGGCACCAGTTTGACATCTTTATGTTCAATGAGTGGGGTATGTGTTGTCTTCAGCAATGGGGTCTTATTATCATTTTTTGAGCGTAGCCAATAGCCTTGGTTGTTTTGGGGTTCCCCTGGGAACCCTTTGGCTAACAACTCAATAAGATGTTACCTACTACTGGTAATGGAAGCTTTATTTGGTGACAAAAGATGTCCATTTAGGGCTCTGTCTTCCCTGTTAAACAGGTGATTTCATTTAGATCACCTTCATATATGTAAATATTTTGGGAAGCTTCTACTGTGTTAAGTTTCCATATGACCCCTCAAATAGCCCTTTGTTTTAGCCTTCCTCCCTGCATCCCTCACTCATTCCACTGTTCTTTCCCCATCTCCATTTGATTCTCCTATCTCAGTCCCTCCATCCTGTCCATCTGTAACTCTTTATTCTCATTCCCTTTCCTAAGAAGAACCAATACTCTGAAATTGTTGCTTATTCTATGCCTAACATTATGGTTATAGAGATTGTAACTTGCTTATTAATGACTTAATACCTAACGCCCACCTATAATTAAATGTATACCATATTTGTCTTTCTGAGTCTGTGTTACCTCACTCTGGATGATTTTTTTTCTAGTTCCATTAATTTAGTTTCTTATTTCATGATTTCATTTTTTTAACTGCTGTGTGATATTCCATTGTTTACATGTATCACATTTTACTTATCTATTCATCCACTGATGAACATCTAGGTTGTCTCCAATTCCTAGCTGTTGTGTATAGAGTATGGTCCTGGAAGGTATTCCAAACATGCTCCCAATGGAAAAAGGCAAATGGCATGCATCTTCAATACATTGATCTAAAACGGTGACCTATTTACAAGATACGCTGTTGCAATCGTATCTCAAAGCTGATGGGAGTAACTACTCAATACAAGATTTGAATTAGGGCCCACTCTATGAGATGGAAACCATACCTGACACTTGCTTGAGTGAGCAGCTGGCCCAGGGACCTAGGAGAAAACCCAAACACAGCAATAAACGACTACTATTGACAATTAGATATACTTTTAGATCAGTGTCTTACTCAACCATCATCGAAGAAGCTTCCCCTACAGCAGATGGGAACAATTACATTAGAGATCTACAACAATGAAATATGCAGATAATGAGAGGCCTTAGAACACTCACCCCTAAACGGTTGTTTCCATCAAATCTCTTCCCTCAGGACTCAAGGAACTCTGTGGAAAAAAGGTATGGAGATTTTTATTCCTCCTTCAGTTATGCCAGAGAGTATGGGTGGATATATTATTCTAGGTCGGCCATCATAGACTTTTAGAAATTGGAATGCATTATGCCAGGTTTTCTAGCTTCCAATGTTTCCACTGAGAAATTTCCTATTAGTTAAGTTTATTCCTAGAGATATGTTGTTGTTGTTGTTGCCATTAAAAATGGAAGTGTCCATGATCTTCTCTGTATGTTTGTTGTTGAAGTATAGAAAAGGATTTGATTTGCGAGAGTTGATTCTGTATCCTGTCATGTCACTGAATTTGTCATTTCCAGGTGTTTTATGGTAGAATTTTCTCTTTTTTTTAGAATTGTGAGATATAAATTTATTGACAGTGGCAAGTGGCTTCCTATAAATACCATAAAGGACTTAAAATGCAATTAAATGTAAAATTAAAAATAATATTTATATATAATTTTAATTGAATTATTAATTATCGGTATTTCTAATTAAAAATTCTCTTTGGCTTATGACATTGTTATACGAAAATACTAGAGATGATGTTTCGTTTTTTTAATTTTATTTTATTTTACAATACCATTCAGTTCTACATATCAGCCACGGATTCCCTTGTTCTCCCCCATCCCGCCCCCCTCCCCTTCCCTCCAGCCCACCTGTATAGTATTATATCATCTATATGTAGTGATAGTTTAACTTCTTCTTTCCATGTTTGTATGTCACTGCTTTCTTTCTCTTGCATTATTGCCACAGCCAGTACTTTGAGAACGATATTGAAATGGGAAAAGATGGTGGGCACCTCTGACTTCAGTGGGATTACTTTATGTCATTTTTCATTCAGAAAACGTGACTTAATTGTGGTCCTCATCTTATTGATTTTTGGTAGTGGTGTTTACATTCTCAATGGTATTTTGGGTTTTAATGATTATAACTTTGTATTTCTTGCCACAGTCTCTTTGCTATGCTCATTTATCTGTTCCTCCTGCAAATAATGCATCTTGTGTCTTCTTCAGGTTTGTTGACTATGTTTTAGGGTGTGTTTCATGATATATACATGAGTTCAGTTTGTTTTGTTTTTTCCTATTTCAATGTTCTTTCTGTGCAATGCATACTTAGTATTTTAACTGTGATATGCCCCAGAGGTTTTCTTGCCTGCTTTTAAGTAGTTTATGTTCTAGGTGTTTCTTGATTCTGTATAGGTGTGTCCTTCCTAAGTTTGGGGAAGTTTTGTATGATTCTGTTGAATATTTGTTCTATGCCACTGACTGGATGTTTCTTTCTCATCTCTCCCCTATTCCTATAAATTGAAGCTTTGTTTTTTATTTTATTTTTATGTTTTCATCATGTCCTACACATATCTTATTTGTTTCTTTTCTGTTTTTTTTTTATGTTCCTTGCTTATTTGGTCTAGAGTCTGTAATTTTTTTGAAAATTATTTTTTTCTTTCATAATATAAACTGAGGATGATTTCCTACTCCTCCCAGTTCATCCCCAACTCCCCTCTCATCATCTAAATGTGCTCCAGCCTTCTAATGGCTAATAGTAAAATGAGATTAAAAACTAACACACTGAGATGGGACAAAAAAAGAAAAAATAAAACAGAAGGAAAAGAGCACAAGAGAAGTCATAAAATTAGAGACCCACTCATTCTCACAGTCAGGAATCCCATAAAAACACAAATCTGAACACCATAATATGTATGCAGAGGACCTGGTGCAGATTGAAGAAGTCCCTGTGCATGCTGCTTCAGTCTCTAGTTCATATGAGCTTTGCTGGTGTTTTTTTTTTTTTTTTTTTTTTTTTTTTTTAAGGGCCTTCTTTTCCTGGTGTCCTCCAACCCCTCTGGCTCTTACACTCTTTCTGCTTCCTCTTTCTTGTGGTTGGTTCCCTGAGCCCTGAGAGGAGGCAGTAAGGGTGAGTTTTCCAAGGTTTCTCACTCTGCATAATATCTGGCTGTGAGTCTCAGGATTTGTTTCCATCCATTATAGAAGAAACCATCTCTGATGATGGCTGAGCATGGTATTCATCTATGAGTCTAGCAGAATGTAATTAAAAATAATTTTATTTTGCATGGTTTGTTTTGGCATTGGTTTTGTTGGTTGGTGGGTTTTGTTTTAGATCAGTAGTGTTTGGCTTTATACTCAGTCCCTGGTCTATCTAGTTTCAGGATCTTGGTCACCTGGGCAGTGTCCAGTATAGGTTCCACCTCACAGGGTGGGCCCTGAGTCAAATCAGATATTGGTTGGTTACTCCCACAAGCTTTGTTTCACCATTGCACTGGCATAACTTGCAGGCAGGACAACATCGTAGACCAAAGGGTTTGTGTTTACACATCCCTTTTGGTAGCAAGCCCAGTACCTACATGTAACAAAGAATCTAGAACAGAACTGTGAAAGTGTTGTGGAATAACCTTTTTGTACACTGTAAAGATATGCCACTTGGATTGGTTTAATAAAAAGTAGATTATATAGTCCAAATGGTCTTATAAATTTGATAGATGCCTTTCAAACATAAAGCAAAAAATCATCTTTAACCGACTTGTGCACACCACAGATTCCATACTTGTTTTCATGCAGATATGTATGTTACCTTTGAAAGTTTATGTGTTTTCAGAGCAAGGGGACCAAACACCAATAAATATGGATGGCCCAGGTGATTCAGCCTCTCAGAATGTCCCTGTTGCAGTTTCTTCGGAGTTCTACATTCAGAACAGCTTCAAGGCTGCTGACTGAGAAGGTCCTGCCTCACAGACTACTCCAGTCAGGACTTCTGACAAGCCTTGCAATTTTGTATCACACAGAAACTGGACGACAAATAATACAGCTAACTTTCTCAGGACTTGACCATTATCTCAATTTTCTCAAGGTCTCCTAAAGATGCCATTGCACTCAGACAACAGGAAGCTTCTACTGCGTTAGTTTCCAGACTACCCCTCAAGTGGCTCTTTATTTTACCTGTCCCTGTCCATATTCTCTCCATCATCCCCCTCCCCCTCCTGCTACCTAGTTGGTCCTCCCATTCCAAACCCCATTTGTCCATAATTGTTTATTCTATCTATTCATATAACTATCTATCTCCCTTTCCTAACAAGATCTACCTGTATCTAGTAGACCCTTTCTCTATATTCACCCTTTGTCTTTCTGTTGATTGTAGCTTGGTCCTCGTTAACTTAACAGTTAATATACACATATAAGTGAAGGCAAAAAATATTTATCTTTCTGGGTACAGGATGCCTCACTCTGGATAATTTTTTTTTTTTTTAGTTCTACCCATTTACGTGGGAATTTCATGATTTAATTATTTTTTAACTACTGAGAAGACTCCATTCTGTAAATCATCCATGCTTCTCCTGATTGTCATCTAAGTTGTTTTCAATTTCTTGTTATTGTGAATTGGCCAGCAATGAACAGAGTTGAGCAATGATCTCTGTGGTAAAATGAGGTGACTTTTGGGTATATGCCCAAGAGTGGTTGTGGTGGTTTGAATGTATATGGCTCCCATAAGCTCATAGGGAGTGGCACTATTAGGAGGTATGGCCTTGTTGAAGGAAGGGTGGTCTTGCTGGAGGAGGCTGGATGACACATGCCTTTAATCCAGACCTTACAGCTGGAGAGCACACCTTTCATCTGGGCCACAACTTCTGTTGGAAGTGTGTCACTGTGGGGGTGGGCATTGAGGTATTTTTCTCAATCTTCACTCCGTGTGACAGGCAGTCGACTTTCTGTTGCCTGCAAGATGTAGGACCCTCAGCTATTTCTCCAGCACCATGCCTGCCTGCATGCTGCCATGCTCCCTGTCATAATGGACTAAATCTCTGTAATGTAAGTGTGCCCCCTCAATTAGATATTTTCTTTATAAGAGTTGTGTGGTCATAGTGTATGGTGATATTATGTTCCCCAAAATATTGTGTATGCTAATAAACTTATCTGGGGTCAGAGAACAGAGACAGCCACAATATTAAACATGAGGATAGGCAGTGGTAGCACACGCCTTTAATCCTAGCATTCCAGAGACAGAAATATCTCTGGATCTCTGTGAGTTCAAGGCCACATTGGAAACAGCCAAGCGTGGTGACACGTGCCTTTAATCCCAGAAAGCCAGCCTTTAATCCCAGGGAGTGGTAGTAGAAAGCAGAAAGGCATATAAGGCGTGAGGACCAGAAACTCGAGGCATTTGGCCTGGTTAAGCATTTGGCCTGGTTAAGCTTTCAGGCTTCTAGCAGCAGTTTAGCTGAGAGCTATTTGGATATGAGGACACAGAGACTTCCAGTCTGAGGAAACAAGACCAGCTGAGGATCCGGCAAGGTGAGGTAGCTGTGGTTTGATCTGTCTCTCTGACCATTCAGCATTTCACCCCAATAACTGGCCTCAGGTTTGATTTTTATTAATAAGACCTGTTAAGATTCATGCTACAATAGTGTCTCCTCACAGTAATAATAAAAGCAAGTAAAACAGTGGTATAGAGATATCTTGAGGTATATCTATTTCCATCTTCTTGAGGAACTGCCGCACTGATTTCCATGTGGCAGAACATGCTTGCACTCCCACTAGAGGAGTGTTAATCTTGCTTACATCCTTGTTGGGATAAGCTGACACCTGTTTTATTGATCTTAGCTATTTTGACAGGTGTAAGATGAAATTTCGAAGTAATTATGATTTGCATTTTCCTGATGGCTAATGATTTTAAACATTTCTTTAAATGTTTCTCAGAGTTTACTCTGCTGAGAATTCTCTGTTTAGATCTGTACCAGATTTTTATTTATTCACTTATTTATTTTGACTTTTTTTTTCTTTTGAGGCAGCATTTCTCTGTGTACCTTTGCCTGTCCTGGAACTTAAACTCACAGAGATCCGCCTGCCTTTGTCTCTGCCTCCTAAGTGCTGGGATTAAATGTGTGTACCACCACTACCAGGCTATTTGTTTTCTTGATATCTACTTTTTTATTTCTTTATGCATTTTGGATATTAGCCCTATATTTGTTGTATAGTTAGTAAAAAATTCTTTTCGCAGCTGGGTGATGGTAGCACATGCCTTTAATCCCAGCCCTCGGGAGGCAGAGGCAGGCAGATTTATGTGAGTTGGAGGCCAGCCTGGTCTACAGAGTTAGATCAAGGACAGGCACCAAAACTACATTATGGAGAAACCCTGTCTCGAAAAACCAAAAAAAAAAAAAAAAATCTTTCCCCATTCTGTAGCATACCACTCTATTCAAATGACTGTGCCCTCTGCCATATAGAAGTGTTTCAGTTTCATGTGGTCCTGTGTTTATTAGTTGTTGATCATAGTACCTGTGCTGTTGGTTTTCTGTTCTGAAAGTCTTCCCTGAGCTGATGAGTTCAAGGCTGTTCCCTACTTTTTATTATATTGGGCTCAGCTCAGTGTATCTGGTATTATGTTGAACTCTGATAAATCTGGAGTTGTTTTGTGCAGGGTGATCAGTGTGGGTCTATTTGGATTCTTCTACCTGCTATTATCCTGTTTGAACAGCGGTGTTTTTTGAAGATGCTATCTTTTTTTTCCGGTGTGTATTTCAGGATTCTTTATTAAAAAACAAACCAGGTGTCCATAAGTGTGTGGATTTATGTCTTAATACTCAATGGGATTCCTTTGTAGATCCTCTGTTTCTTTCTTGAGACCTGAAACTCTGTCTCTGGCTTGATTCCTTCTGTTTGAAATGATTTCCTTTGAGTTTTCTTGCTGGGCTGTTAGATTTTTCAACCCCATCTTCATTTCTTTTTGAGTCCTCTTCAAAGTTTCTATCTGTTGATTGAATTCTGTACTCAAATCTTGGATTGTCCTCATCCCTTCCATGTCTCATGTTTCCATTTTTCCTGGCATCATCCAGGCATTTGTTATTGTTTAGCCATTTCTTCTTGACTTCTTTGAGTTGCTTCTTTGTGTCTTCCTTAAATTCCTTAGATTCATTGATTGTGTTTATGATTGTTCTTTTAAATTCATTGTCAGGGGCTTGGGGAAAAGTTTTTGATTTGTCTTTTAGGAGAAAGAAGGCCAAGGAATGTGAAGAACACTGGACAAATGAGACATCTGAAGGAAAAAAATGTCCCAAGAAAAAGAGTAAAATGGCCTATTGGTATATCATCTATAAAATTTCATAAATCTTCCTAAATGTTTGTTTCTGCTCTTCTCTAAAGAAATTTAACACTATGGGTCTTCTTGTAGTCCCAGTTCAATTAAAATTTGAAGGTGACTTTGGAGTTGGAGAATGGCTCTCTCCTTCTTTAAACCCAAGCATGTTGTTAAAAGGAAAATGCAAACTCCCTGTATCATGCCAGAAGAAAGAGCCATCTTCTGATATGAGACATGAGAAAAAACAAATTAATTTAGGGACTATTCTATTACTACTAATCTCAATTCTTTGATTCTATTCTGATTCTTTAAACTTTTGTAAAGTATGAATTTTATATCAAAATTTACAAGATTAATATATATATTTTAAACTTTGTTAAGATATTAATGGTCATATAGAGTACTAACTAATTCTAGAAAAAAAGGCTTCAATTAGCTGCCTATACTGTCTTTGTGTTTGAGTCTTTATCAGTTTTCTGCAGGAAATCATGGCCAGGCCTAACATCAAATTTGAAGTCTCCAAGAAGAAGATGGGACCCCACAACAACAACAATTCCATGTGGACAATAATAATATCACTAAGCTGACAAACATCATCTACAGATCAGCTTTGGACTACAAACTGCTCAGAGCAATTTTGAGATGGCTAGCTGAGATGATCCAGTCTCAAAGACTACTTGAATAAGGACTTGAAATAAGCCCTGAATATTGGCATTACACACAGACTGGACAACAACGGATATAGCTACCTTTCCTAGAATTTGACAATTAACCCAACATTTTTCTTTTCAGAATAAAGATACCTTCACCCATCAGGAAGCAATTTTAAGAACACAATGCCCACATTCCCAAGAGGTGGGGTGGGTGTATTTTAGTCATTCAATGGCTTATGGATAATTATTATTGTTTATGATAGTTGGTTACAAGTTGGTAATTGTTAATGGTAAAAAAAATGCTAAACAAAGGAGATTAGATACAGGGTTCTTGTTTTAAAAAAAAGAAAAAGAAAAGAAGATATAGAAAAGGGTAGATCATTGAATCTACTCTGAAAAAAGGCAAGATATAGAAGTGAGAAGATAAATGGTAGATTTTTGGATCTACTAAAAAAAGGAGAATATGGATATGATAAGATAAAAAGGGAGGTTATTGAATCTACTTTTAAAAAGGAACTACTTGTTTTAAATAGGATAAGTAATGAAATTTTTTTATCTGAATTTGTCAAATGATAATGGACTGGACATTGTTAATGTATATAATAGAGTTTTTTGTCTGAATCTGTCAAATGATAATGGACTAGACATTGTTATTGTAATTCTTGACTGTAACCTTCTTTTATTATTTTATACAAAAAAGGGGGAATGTGGTGATATTTTGTCCCCCGATATATTGTGCATCCTAATAAACTTATCTGGGGTCAGAGAAGAGAACAGCCACTAGATACAGAGGCCAGAAAATGGTGGCACACATGCCTTTAATCCTAGCCTTCTGGAGGCAGAGATCCATCCAGATCTCTGTGAGTTCAAAGCCACACTGGAAACAGCCAGGCATGGTGACACACGCCTTTAATCCCAGGAAGAGATGCAGGAAGCAGAAAGGTATATAAGGCATGAGGACCAGGAACTAGAGCCTGGTTAAGCTTTTAAGCTTTTAGCAGCAGTTCAGCTGAGATCCATTTTGGATGATGACTCTGAGGCTTCCAGTCTGAGGAAACAGGATCAGCTGAGGAATGGGCAAGGTGAGGTAGCTGTGGCTTGTTCTGTTTCTCTGATCATTCAGTGTTCACCCTAATACCTGGCTCTGGGTTTGTTTTTATTAATAAGAACTTTTAAGATTCTTTCTACACTGGGGTTTGTCGAGGTAATTCCTACTGACAAGCATTTCCACAGGACTAGTAGTCTTTGTAGAGAAGACACTGGTTTGATCTTTCATATTTGTGCAATGAGATATGGGCCTGTGGACTCCCTTTGATAGTTCTGGGGAAAGCAAGTTGGGGAAAAAAAGACAAGCTGTGGGGATTTGGTTGTGTCTAGATTTTGAGAATGGCTTGGGTAGAATAAAGTCAAATGAACAGAAGCGACTGGGCTGGTGTACAGATATGCTTCCTGTTTCAAGCCTGGAATGGGGGGGTGGATATGTCTGGGTAGACAATATGATGTAGGAGAGTCCCATAGTCTTTGGGATATGTGTGCAGTATGCTGGCCAAGTAAGAGCCCCTTTTCAGTGAAGGCAGGAATGCTGATTAGTCCTGTAGAATGCTTATCAATAAGAATTACCTTGACAAACCCTAGACTACTAACACACAGGAAAATCTGGTAGGCTACAAAAAGGGTGTCCATGGGGATATGAGGGGTGCTCACCAGGCTAAGCCCTTCAGGAGGACATGGGAAATCTGGATACCTAGTAGGGTTTTGTTGGCGATCTAGAAGGAGCATGTGGGTGGTTGCAGGCAGGGTGGACCTGGGTGGAAGTGTAGAGCTTGATTATGGCATAGGCTGAGGTCAGACTAGTCTAGGGTACTAGCTGTGAGACCTGTCTAGATCTGGTAAGTTGAAGAAAAATGCAAATTGGTGGTCAAGAGTACTCACCAGGCTAGACTGGAAGAACATGTGGAATGTCTAGGTATGGAGTGGGTGGTGGATACAGCCACAAATACTTTTACAAGTGAAGATTTAGAAGCTCTGATTGTGACAACTGTGAGTGAAAAATATCCACCGCTAAATAAGGAACTATAGATAGTTGATGACATCTGAGAGAAGGAGAAGAAGTTTCCTTTAAGTTGTAGATCCTGGTCTTTAGTCCATTATGGTACAGTACTTAGACCTCCATTCAGATGTATATGTATAGAACAGACTGGAGTTGGTTGTATTCAATTTTTTTTTAAAAAAGGACACTACACTAGATTGAGAGGCTAAGGGTTTGGAGTGGACCTGGGATGGATTAGGAAGAGGAATTGGGGAGGAATGAGATCAAAATACATTCTATGAAATTCTCAAAAAATTAATTAAATTTTTTGTATTAAAATGCATCATAGAAGAAGTGAAACAAAATCTAAATTGAAAAAAAGAAAAAGTAACTCAGATTTTTCTGCATTTGTATAGTCAAAATGAATCCTTTACCTTTATTTTTAGATCTGTGATGCCAATCATTCAACTTACTTTTCTCTCACCATAATGTAATAAACAGTATAGCAGTATTACTTTAGACAAAATAAAAAGTTTTATAATTTTATTACCAGAATTGTACAAATTCCATAGAATATTACAGCTTTGTTCCTTGTCAATTTCAGGTACCTGTCTAGTCTTAGAAGTTAATAAATACTGACAGAATAACGAGAAATTTTTCTTTCTTGGTCAAATAAGAAATACCTTGTTATTTAATTACAAAGAAACAGATGTGAGATAAATTGTTCTGTTTTAGCATCCGTCATACAATTGGATAATCAAAAGTATAATAATTCAGCCTATTATTTTATGTTAGTAGCTTATATTATCTTAAAACATATTACATTAGTGCTAATATCCTATAATCACAGGTAACCTTAAAATGTACCAGTGTCTTGCTTTAAATTACCTTCACTTAACCGTAAAGTTTATTGTGGATATGTTACCCTCTCATATTCAGTAGAAATTCTCTAGGCCTCAGTGCTTGTGTCTACCATTTTTATTTTCTAACCACCAACTCTCAGTTTAACATTTGTGAAGTCTTGCCTGTCTATGAGTCTTTAGACAATTTGGTTACATGAAGATGTACTGCAAAGGCTTATTCTGCACTTACAGAATATGGTGCACTTACCATGCACGTGGCATGAAATTAATGTTTGCTGACTATTTTGTTGAAGGTGTGCTTAACTAGTTTTATGTAAGCCAATGACAAACTCATTCCCTGGGAAAATTCCATTGAAATAAATAAATGAAAAGGGAACCTATGGCAAAATTAAGTATACACTTATTTAAAATGGATTACTGCAATTACATTGCTTCATCTGAAATTATAACTGCTAAGTATCCATTTCCACCCCAGACCACATAGAATTCAACATTCCTTTGATGTTTACAGTAATTGTAATAATAATTGTACAATAACAATAATTTGCTTTATGAGTCTTTCCATAAGACTAAACACAATATGCAATTTGCTTCATAAGGCATTGAAGAAATAGAATGAAAACTTCCAGTACACATGCTTTTATTTATCATAATTAGGCAATGAAGAAGCCATAACTTCACCATATTGCATTTATTGTAAATTAGTTACTTAATCAAAATCTAACCCATATTTCAGAGAAGACAACACAACCACATGAATAATAAGAGGTAGAGATCATTGAGTGTTATGTTCAAGTTCAATATACAAACAACAGCATTAAAAAATAAAACAGGGGCTGGAGAGATGACTCAGAGGTTAAGAGCACTGCTTGTTCTTCCAAAGGTCCAGAGTTCAATTCCCAGCAACCACATGGTGGCTCACAACCATCTGTAATGAGATCTGGTGCCCTCTTCTGGCCTGCAGGGATGTGTGCAGACAGAACACTGTATACATAATAAATAAATAAATCTTTAAAAAAATTAAATAAAACAATTATTTAAACCAAACTTTGCTCAGGAACTTTTTTTTTTGTTTTAAACACACAAGAAAGAAAAGATTAAAGGGATAAAAAATACATACAGATTTTAAAATATTTGAAAGTTTAGACATCACCTTATTTGTGTGTGCTCTTTTGCAGGCGTCCTTCGAAAAACTTGCACATTTGAAGAGCTTGGCACACTGCAATCAGAGCACTTTATCATGACTTTCAGAAAGAAATTACCTCTAAATTATGCAAATTGCCTTAATCAACTGGATAATATGAGTGTGAACAACTCAAAATGTTTTTGAAAATCCCTTGCTATGCAAGCCATCATGTTCATCATGCTTATTGTTAGTTAGAGGGCGGTAAGAGCCCCGGAACATGCTATTCGCTCTCTTGGGTCTACTCCTTATTTGGGTACTGCCGCTGTCAGTTTGTCAACAGTGGGGAAAAAAATCCTTGAAAAATTAAGTGGATGGAATGTTGTTTTGTTGACTGATTATGTTGATTCAGTTTCTATAATTTTATAATTTTACAGACAAAGATTGCCTGTTCTTTTTTCTAAATGAACCACACTAAAAAAGACATAGTAAAAACTATTATAAAATAGCAATCTAGATATTAGTAAGTATGTTTTTGGAGACCAAGAAAAGATGTATTGACTAAAGACCAAAATGTTAAGACACATTTGTATAATGGGCTATGCAAAATTAATCATTGAAACTGTAACAGACTTTGTTCTTAGATTCATGCATAGATGTATACAGATAAATGAATGCTCGAATTTTGAGTATCAGTTACATAAGTACTTTCATGTAACATCCTCCCTCTCATTTTATGGTCAGAGTATCACCTGAAGTTGTTCCTGAAATTGTGAGTACTTCTAACATCTGTTTTGAACTTCTTCTTCTATGGCATCTAAACTAATGATGGGATTGCAGGAACAAATAATTTCTATTTGTGTTATATTGATTCCACAGGAACTGTTGTCCTTTTTATTAAAATTTAGGAAGGTTTATTTTTGTTAACATTTAAATATTTTGCTCTTTTCTACAAAATTGACCCCTTAAAGATCAATCTCCATTTTAGTAGATTTTTAAATGTTTTTCAGGATTCAAATGTGTATTTTTCCTAAGATCATTTTGTTCATAATGTTTTATACAAAATCATTTATTTAAAACTATTTACACACAACAAATCCAAAATTCTCACAAAAGACACATGTCACAAAATTTCTCAAGTATTTATTCTCTTTTAAACATTAATAGTTATTTTTGTCTTCCAGTAGCTCCTATAGTTGAATGTGTTTTAAATATCCATTTGGAACCCCAAGCATCTATAAGAACTTGCTGTTTATGTCTGTTATGGTTTTGAGGGTTTGAATACATCTCTGCTCCTCATCTCCTACAATGTTCTCTGCGGTGGGAAGATTGTAAGGAACCAGAGGATGGGAGAGTTTGCTATGAGATTATGTCTCCCAATCATGGCAAAAGCTCCACCCACTAAGTCTCAGCAACATGACTGCCCAGTCATAAGCTAAACAAGCATGGCATCCATGGACATATCAAAGTGGGTGGGAGAATGCCCAGGAGGCCTCAACCCTACACAGAGAACAACAAACAACTGAAGTGTTGAGGGTGAGAAAGGGAAATTTCCCAAGGATGAGTACACCAATTGGTTATCCAACAACATAACAGCCCTGAAAACACACACATGGAAACATTGTATAGGCTCAGAAGGTTATATTTATAAACATAAATATACATATATACATACAACAAAAATAGAGATAAAAGACACCAATTTGAAAGAATCAAAGAGATAAATGGAAAGATTTGGTGAGATGTAAGCAAAGGAAAAATTGTGCAAGTATGTGAAGATCTCAAAAAAAATAGAAAGAAAATAGTGTTTCTTCTACTGTGTCATGCACTTATATTAAATCATTGTTGCATTTGGTGAACTTTTCAAATAATTCATTCAGTAGATGTCATGTGACACTATTGTACCATGTTCATTACATAAGCAAAGAACATATTTATGGATATGAACATTGTTCAATAAATTTTGCTCCCAATCCTCAGAACTATGGAAATTGCCTGCACACAGGGAAAGTTATTAACATTCAGTTTGGGGGACCATATTTTTATAAATATTTTGATAAAGTATTTGGAAAGCAAGTGGTCTTTCTGGTTGAAGATATTGTGACTTACAAAAATGTAAATAATAAAATTCATAATAGTTGTACAAACAGCTTTTTGTATGAATTATAACCATACACAATTTCTTCTATCTCTGTGATTAGGTGCAGGACAGGGAGGAAATGTGATATATGGTGAATGGAGCAGCAAACTTCTAAAGACAGTTTGTTTTTTTTTTTTTTTCTCATCACACTTTTCTCCTCCCCCAACTCCTCCCAAATCTTTTGAACAATTCTACCCAAGGAACCTCATGCTCTCTCTCTAACAAAATACAAAAAACACATAAAAATCTACAAAAAAAGAACTAAAACCAAAAACAAAATATACAAGCAAAAGACTAACAAGACTAAAAATGTCCAAACAAGGCAAAATGAGACAAAATGTCCATTAAAATACCATTGAGTTATTTTGGTGTTGCCATCTAGTGCTGAACATGGGATCTAGCCTGAAGTGTGGTTAGTATACCCAGTGAGATGCAACTGGAGAAAACTGGTTTTCTATTGCTAACAGGTATTGATTGCAAACAGCTTCTTGGTTGGGGATCTGAGCCCATGTCCACTTCCACTCTCAATACTGGGACCCTATCTCACTTGAACCTGTACAAGCTTTGTGTAAGCTACCACAGTTTTTCTGAGTTCATCTATGCATAAGCCCTGTTGAGTCTGGAAGACACTGTTTTCTTGGAGTCATCCACCATGTCAGGATCTTGTAATCTTTCCTCCTTCTCTTCTGCATATATTACTAAACTTTCAGGGCAGAGGTTTGATGAGGACATATCATTAAAGACAGTTTTTAAGAGCTAGAGAGGCCATATCTGTTAGAAGAGAATCTACTATTACCGCTGTACTAGCTAATTTCATGTGCCAATTCAGCACAAGATAGAGTCATTAGAGAGGAAGGATCCTCATTTGAGGAAATGCCTCCATGAGATCCAGCTGTATGGCATTTTCTCAATTAGTGATCAATGGGAGAGAGCTCAGCCCATGTTGGGTGGTGACATCCCTGGGCTTCTGGTCCTAGGTTCTATAAAAAAAAAAAAAAATCAGGCTGAGCAAGCCAGGGGAAGTAAGGCAGTATGGAGTTCCCCTCCATGGCCTCTGCATCAGTTCCTGCCTCTAGGATTCTGCCCTGTTTGAATTCCTGTCCTGACTTTCTTCAGTTATAAAGTAGCAATGCTGAAATTTAAGCCAAATAAACCCCTTTGTCCACATGTGCTTTTTGGTCATGGTGTTTTGTCGCAGAAATAGAAACCCTAACTAAGACAACCACTTTGCTAGAAATTCCAAGGTTTATGTTTATACACACAGACAAGGTAGCTACCATTCCTCATTAAGGAAGCATTTTGTTACAACAAATGGGACCATCACTGAAAATCACAACTGGACACAATTTGGAGATCAACAGATCATGGGGAACCTGGGTTCAATGACTACATCAACATCACATCTGCGGAATCTATGGCCCAGGGAACATCACAGAAGAGGGGCGGAAAGATGTTAAGAGCCACAATATTGGGAATTTTTTATCGTCACTAGACAAAGAGCTGTAGGCAACTATTTACTACTGCAAAACGGAGAATTAGTCTTTCCCAGGAATGAGACTCCTAACTAGTTATCCAATAAAATGTGGTCATCCCTGAAACTCTCTCTCTCTCTCAATCTCTCTCTCTCTCTCTCTCTCTCTCTATATATATATATATATATGTGTGTGTGTGTGTGTGTGTGTGTGTGTGTGTGTGTGTGTATGTTAATGTGTAGCAAAAATTGTCAAAGAAAATGAGGCTATCATTTTGAGGGAGAGGGAGAGGGAGAAGGAGAGGGAGAGAGAGAGGGAGAGGGAGAGGAAGAGGGAGAGAGAGAGGGAGAGGGAGAGGGAGAGAGAGAGGGAGAGGAGAATGTGGAAAGAGCTCAAGGGAGGGGTTTAGGAAGAACTGAAGGAAAGGTAAAGAAGGGAGAAAGCAACATATTTATATTTTAACTAGAATATTAAAAACTAAAAATAATTAAAAACTACATTAAAAATGTTTTAAATGAGGCCAGGTGGTGGTGGCGCATGCCTTTAATCCCAGTACTGGGGAGGCAGAGCCAGGAGGATCTCTGTGAGTTTGAGTCCAGCCTGGTCTATAGAGCGAGTTCCAGGATAGGCACCAAAACTACACAGAGAAACTCTGTCTCGAAAAACCAAAAAAAAAAAAATGTTTTAAATACTATATATATGCAGATATATTCCTTAGAATACAACCTGCTCAGTTTCTATTATGTCCCTCACAGGACATAATAGACCCGATCTCACATGCTTTATATGCCAGCATTGGGCTTGCTTTTAGGCAGGGAGGTGCAGTCAAGAGTGGAATGCTTCTCAGTGATGATTTCCAAACTCTGGCCTTGGTTTGCATGGGCTTGCTTGCTGTCCCTTTAGATGTGGTCTCAACCTGTAGCTAGATTGGCATGGAATTTCCTATGTAGCTTAGCTCATGGTGGTCTTCCAGAGGGAGTGCTGGGAGTACAGGCATGGTCACTGCATCTAACTGTGCCTTCATTTCCTACATGCTTAACACAATCGAGTCACAAAAATGGTCACCTCCATCTGTAGCACTGTATGGTTTTTCCAATTTCCATGTATATCTCCAAAGACTTAGTACAGAAAGTGCCTACTTAGTAATCAGGACATTCACGCTCCAGAGCAGTGGTTTATTTATAGGACCATAGCATATCAAAGGAGAAATTGTAGCAGGGAATGAAAAACAGTTGCTCTCAAATCTGTGTTCTTTCTTGGCATTCTCTTTCCTGAGTTGTAGCTAGCTAGGGTAGTGATAGTAGTGGATATTCCCACCTCCAGTTCGAGCTGATCTTGGGTCTGCCGCTTGCCTGAGGGGAGATCCAGAGAGTTCAGTGGCATTTCAGCGTCATTTGAGAATGGTGATGGATGGTGGCACACTTCAGTATAGAATGATTTTAGCTTAGCACTGATGACAGGGAAAGATTGCTGTACCCGAACCAGGGCTTGCTTCTGACTGATGATTCTACACATAAACACAATTCATTTTAAGAGGGGAACTATTTTACATTTTATTTTCGTAACTGTAAAATACTTTCAAGACTAAAAGTTTCTGCATTTCTCATTATTACACATTCTTGAGATGTGTTGCTTTGAAATGTGCCTGGTCTGAATTTTACTTAAAGAGTCCACCAAAGTCCATTGTTTAGCCTGGTTTATTTTCATCTGTAATTTTTTTTTCTTATATGGATTCTCAACCAGAGAACACAATTGGTACATAATAAACATTCATTACATGGTTCAGTGATGTATGTGAAAACCAAAATATATCATTTAAAAGAATCTCCCTGGGTTCATGGTGATATTAATTTTACAATATGCATTAAAAGTCCATCTGCAATAAATCTTAAAATTTTACTCTTTAACTTAAGAGAGCAATGCCCAGGCTTCTCTGTAGAATAGTGGAAACTCTGAGAGTATATCATGTAGATTTTGGTGCCCAGTTGTCTCTGCCCTCTACTAGCAAAGGCACAGGCAACATATTTTTCATGTCTTCAATCCCAGCAAGCCCTGAGGACTGTCAGAGTGGTTTTTAATAAAAAGCAAAGTGGCACACTAGTGTACATGTAGCCTAATAGAACACTTTATCTTGTGACACTCAAGGTGAGTAACAATAAATCCTTCCCCATCCTGTAAGTGCAACCTGTGTAGTTCTCTGCAGGTCAGCAAACAGAAGCTAAAGAATGGATTTCTTTCTGTAAATGGTAAGTTCTCTCTGATAGGATTTGCAGTTTGTAAGAAACTTGCATTTAATGTGTAGCTGGAGTTTTCTCCAGTCCCACCAAGGCCCACATTCTCTCAGACCCAAATAAACACATAGAGGCTTATATTAATTAAAACTGTATGGCCTAATGGCTCAGGCTTCTTGCAAGCTAGATCGGACACCTTAAATTAACCCATTTCTATAAATCTATATCTTGCCACATCTTGCTTCTCATTGCGGTGGCTGGCAGCATCTCCTGACTCAGCCTTCCACTTCCCAGAATTCTCTTCTCCCTTTGTCCTGCCTATACTTTCTGGCTGGCTACTGGCCAGGCAGCACTTTATTTATTAACCAATCAGAGAAACACATTCATAGAATACAGAGCGATATCCACAGCATTAATGTACCTCATCTACTTGACTATCTTCAGACTTTGCAACACATTTATTTAAGTAGACTTCCCCTTTTGATGCCACTGAATCTAGGATGAATTCACCTTATATAGTGCTGAAACTTTGTACAATATAAATAATTTCCACGTCATAATCTCTGTTAATGTCCATGGTTCCTGCTACCCCCAAAGGCCTAGAGGATAGAGCTGCACAGATTTGGACTTGCCCTTCACTGGCTGCAGTACTAGGGAGAACTGGAGCTGCCCCTCACCATCTGAAGCACTCTAGAGAGCAGACCCTGTGCCTGGCCTGGGCCGCACAGTAGAGCTGCCCTTTTGGGTGTGTAGGGCAAGTGAGTTGGCCCCAAGGATGTGAACACGTTTTCCATAAGTGGTGTGGGCAAGAGAGTGATGTCCTCTCCACTGTCCTCCTCTGTAATTGAAAGTTTTCCTGTGCCCACCTGGCTCCCTTGTCCTCATGGTTACCCAAATGAACACACAGAGGCTTATATTAATTATGAACTGTATGGCTTATTGGCTCAGGCTTCTTGCTAGCTAGATCACATCTTAAATTAACCCATTTCTGTAAATCTATACTTTGCCAGGAGGCTCATGGCTTACCAGTATCTTTACATCTTGCTTCTCATGGTGGCAGCTGGCAGTGTCTCCTCTGTTTTGCCTTTCTCCTTCCTCCTCTCTAGTTAGAATGCCCCACCTAACCCTGTTCTGCCTCACTATTTGCCAAACAGCTTTATTTATCAACCAATCAAAGCAACATATTTTTACAGCATACAAAAAGACATTCCCACATTACCCCTCACTGCCTGTGCCATGTGGGAGAGTCAGCCCTGAGGACATGAGAGCAGAAGAGCTGTCCTTGCCCTTCACCAGCTGGAGCACTTGGGAGAGTGGCTTCTGCACCTCCACTGGGCAACAGAGTAGAGCTGACCCTGGTGATGTAGGTGCCAGTGATGGTTCTGAGGGTATGAGGGCAGGAAAACTAGCCATGCCTCTTGCTGCTTGCTGCATAGGGTGAGCTAGCCAGGGTAATGCCAAAGAGCTTGCCCTGGTGATGAGGATGAGGGCGAGCTGGCAGGCTGACCAGCTCAACTACCACCCAGGCCCAGAACCAGGGCTATGAGTTTTGGCTTACCCTAACATCCACCTTGTCTATGATCTGCTGGAGCAGATTAAGGGACCAGTACTGAAGATCTAAAGCTGCTGCATCTCCATGACAAAGGACAACAGCAGAATGTCCAACTAGAGAGCCCCAGTGAGGGCCTAGTATCTAGGGAGTAGCAGAAGTTAGAGGCCTGGAATCAGACCAATGCCTAATTGCAATAAATCCTTACAAGCAAAGAAGTATGGACTAAAGGGTACACTGTGTGATTCACTGTGTCACACTGCAGCTTCCAAAACAAGATTTTTTTCCTTTTCTTTTAAATTTTATTTTCTGTTTTGTTTTGGTGGGGAGGTTGCAGGGGCAGAGGGCAGATACAAAGAGATGAGGAGATGAATGGGATTATGATGCATGATGTGAAATCCACACAGAATCAATAAAAAAAATTAAAAATAATCTGAAGCATTCATAGAAAACAAAAAAAAAAAGCAACAACATATCCAGAACTGAATGGATCTCTTATTCTTTCAGTCTCCTTTTTTGAGGCTATTATATCTAAATAATGTAATACTTTTTGCTTCTCTACTTTTGCATGCAGTGAATAGAACAAAAAATCAATTAAAGTGTTGTGTTCTGTGTTCTGACAAGAATACCCAACCTTGGGTCCATTATCACACATTCATTTTATGAGGCCATAGTCACCGTGATACCCAAATCACACAAAGACTCAAAAAAGAAAGTGACAAACAGACCAATTTCACTCGTGAACATGGATTCAAAAATACTCAATAAAATACTGGCAAACCGAATCCATGAACACATCAAAAAGATCATCCAGCATGACCAAGTAGGCTTCATCCAAGAGATGCAGGGATGGCTCCACATACAAAAATATGTCAATGTAATCCACCATACAAACAAACTGAAAGAAAAAAAAATACATGATCATCTCATTAGGTGCTGAAGAAGCCTTTGACAAAATCCAACACCCCTTCATGATAAAAGTCTTGGTGAGATCAGGGATACAAGCGACATACTTAAACATAATAAAAGCAATATACAGCAAGCCGACAACCAACATCAAATTAAATGGAGAGAAACTCAAAGTAATTCCACTAAAATCAGGAGCAAGACAATGTTGTCCACTCTCTTCATACCTATTCAATATAATACATGAAATTCTAGCTAGAGCAATAAGATAACTGAAGGAGAACAAGGGGATACAAATTGGAAAGAAAGATGCCAAAGTATCACTATTCAAAGATGATGTGATAGTATACATGAGTGACTTCAGGAACTCTACCAGGGAACTCTTACAGCTGCTAATACCTGAGTCAACTGGCTGGACATAAAAGTAACTAAAAAAAGTCAGTAATCCTCCTATATAAAAATGATAAAAAGGCTGAAAAAGAAACCAGGGAATCAATACCCTTTACAATAGTCTCAAATAATATAAAATATCTTGGTATAATGATAATCAAGCAAGTGAAAGTCCTGTATGACAAGAACTTCAAGTCCTTTAAAAAAATTAGAGTAGATATCAGAAGATAGAAAAATCTCCCATGCTCATGGATCAGTAGGAATAACATAGTAAAAATGGCCATCTTAACAAAAACAATCTACAGATTCAATACAACCCCCATTAAAATCCCAACACATTCTTTAAAGACCTTGAAACAATGATTCTTAACTTCATATGGAAAAAACAAAAATCCAGGATAGCTAAAGCAATCCTGTACAGTAAAAGAACTTCCAGAGGTATCACCATTCCTTATTCAAAGCTCTACTACAGAGCTATAGTAATAAAAACTGCATGGTATTGACATAAAAACAGAGAGGTGGATTAATGGAATCAAATTGATGGCCCAGTCATAAATTCACATACCTATGGACACCTGATTTTTGACAAAAAGAAAGCATCTGCAACAAAAGGTGTTGGTCTACATGCATGTCAGCATGTGGAAGAAGGCATACGGATCCATATCTATCACCCTGCACAAAACTCAAGTCCAAGTGGATCAAAGACTTCAACATAAATCCACATACATTGAAACTGATGAGAAAGTAAGAAAGAATCTCGAACTCACTGGCACAGGAGAGAACTTCCTGAACAGAATACTAATAGCACAGGCTTAAGATCAACAATTAATAAATGAGACCTCATGAAATTGAAACATTTCTGTAAGGCAAAGGACACTGTCAATAGGATAAAATGACAGCTACAGAACGGGAAAAGATCTTCCACAACCCCACATCCCACAGAAGCATGCCTTCCAAAAATACATAAAGAACTCAAGAAAGTAGATATCAACAAACCAAATAATCCAATTAAAAATGGAGTACAGATATAAACGGAGAATTCTGAACGGAAGAATATCAAATGACTGACAAACACTTAGGGAAATGCAAATCAAAACAACTCTGAGATTGCATCTTACACCTGTCAGAATGGTTAAGACAAAAAACACAAGTAACAGCTCATGCTAGAGAGGATGTGAGGCAAGGGGAACACTCTTCCATTGCTGGTGAGAGTGCAAACTTGTACAGTATCTTGGTGTTACTATTACTGTGGCAAAACACCATGACCAAAAAGCAAGGAAAGGGTTTATTTGGCTTACACTACAGCATTGCTGTTCATCACTGAAGGAAGTTAGGAACTCAAACAGGGCTGGATTCTTGAGGCAGGAACTGATGGAGAGGTGATAGAGGGGCTTGCTTCCTATGACTTGCTCAGCCTCCCTTATAGAACCCAGGACCAACAGCCCAGGGATGTCATCAACCACCATGGTCCCTCCCCAGTTGATCACTAAATGAGAAAATGCATGGACCCCCACCAAAAGATCAAGATACATAGAAACACTGGGTGATTCTAGAAATGTGTCAGGACACATGATCTCAGCCCAGAATATTTCATATTACCACAAAGTAAGAAAATACAATTATAATAGTAATAATAACAAGAGTAATAAAACTTCAATCACTGACAATGTGGGCTACATCAAAGAGGACAGTTGGCAGCTGAAAACAAAATGCCTAATTTTGAAGCTGTAATAATTTGAATCAGAGACTAATTACACAATAGTGGTAGGTGATAGCTGAAAGAATAAAAGCAGGTTTGTAATTGCATATTCATGTAAGTGAATGATCGGTTAAATTAATAAATGCTACAGTTGATAAAAATGTCCCTGGCAGAAGAACTTTAAAAAGATTTCCACACTGTACATGCTAACAAGTAGAAGAATGACTCTGCACCTGAGTGTGGGGTGGTCATGGCCACTTCCACCCAAAAATCATTGTACATAAAGAGAAAACTGGAAGAGAAATTCTGTATTGAAAACTCCTCACATGAGCATTTCAAGAAGACACTCACGTAAACACTCACAAATCATGTTGATGATGTGCACCCTTCTGTATGTGCTGTAAGTGACATTTCACTGTAGTTCTCCTCTCTAAAATTGATTATACAAATGTCTTCATAAGGAAAAATGCAAACAGATAAGTTTTCATTCCTAAAAGGATTATACAACAGACTCGATCGAATTCCTCAATATTGTCAAAGCATCATTAACAAGGGTAGTTTGAGAAAATTTTCCATCCTTGAAGTGCCTGAAAAATTATGACAATTAAGTACAATGTATTTTGGACCTGTGCCTGGAAGAGGAAAGAGTTTCATGGTAACAACACATTTCTTTTTATTTTAGTTAATGACGTACAGCAGGGGTGCATGCACCATGTAACAGGTGTGCAATACTAATACTAATGCAAGAGGCTGACAACCGGCTCAGTGGATGACAGGGGCATATGTGGGAACTGTCTCTGCTATCAAGGAATTTTTGAATTTAATTTAAAATGCACAGAATCGATTGGTACATGTAAGTCAATTTGAACACACGAATTTATACAATCCACAGTAGTGAATTTTAAAATGATGCATGTTAAATGCTGCAAGACATTTTTCATAACATTGGCAGTTATACCGAGGTACATTATTTTCAATTAGTTACTAAATTCTGTTAGTGTGGTTACCACCTAGGGCATCAGTAGAGGCATGTTCTATAGTTAATGCCTACAGCATTACAGGATGAATGCTTTAATCAGTGTCTGAAGTGCGCAGCACACACAGCGTTGTTTCTGAAAGTTAATTAAAAAGAAATTAGCAATAAAATTTTATTTGACATTTTGTTAAAATTAATCACTTCATGTAGTTAAAACATGACTTGCTCAAAGAATTACAAAATGGGGCTTTAAAAACAGAGATAAATTTCAGTCTTTCTACAAATATTTCCAATTCTCTTATCGTTATAAATATTGCATGATTTTTTCTTATATATAAACTTATGGGTTGTATATTTACTCTAGAGACCACCATATGAGTTCATTATACCTTATGACTCATCACACTACTTTTCATCAGCACTGTGCAATTTGATTAGTTTTCTTTTTTGTTTTTTAAATATATTTTTTCATTTAAAAATTTTTCTTCTTTCCTTTTACATACCAACCTCTGTTTCCCCTCCCTCTTCTTCTTCTGTCCCCCCCTACCTATTCCCCCATCCCACCTCCATCCCCTCCTCATAGAGGGTAAGGCCTCCCTTGGGTAGTCAACACAGGTTGTCATATCATGTTGGGGGCCAGACCTAGCCCCTCCCCCCTGCATCAACGCTGAGTAAGGCATTGCACCATAGGGAATGTGGTCTAAAAAGCCAGCTTGTGTACCAGGGATAAGTCCTGGTCCCATTGCCGGAGACCCACAAAACATCAAGCCACACAACTTTCACCCATATTCAGAAGGCCTAGTTCGGTCCCATGCAGTCTCCTCAGGTGTCAGTCCAAAGTCCATGAGCTCCCATTAGCTTGGGTCAGCTAACTCTGTGGTTTTTCCTATCATGATTCTGACCCCCCCCCCCCCTTGCTCTATAATCCTTCCTCCTTTTCTTCAACTGAACACAAGGACATTCACTCAACCACTCAACCATGTTCATAGCAACACTATTCATAATAGCCAGAACCTGGAAACAGCCTAGATGCTCTTCAACAGAAGAATGGATAAAGTAAATGTGGTACATTTACACAATGGAGTATTACACAGTGGTAAAAAGCAATGTCATCATGAAATTTGTAGACAAATGGATGGAACTAGAAAAAATCATCCTGAGTGAGGTAACTCAGACACACAAAGACAAACACCATATGTACTCACTCATAAGTGAATGTTAGGCACAAGGCAAAAGATAAGCAGGCTACAATCCACAACCCCCGAGAAGCTAGGTAAAGAGGAGGACACTAAGAGGCACACACATGGATCACCCCAGGAAGGGGAAAGGGTTAAGATCTTCTGGGTAAACTGAGAGGTGTGGTGGTATTGTGTTCGCCAAAATATTGTGTACCTTAATAAACTTATCTGGGGTCAGAGACAGAACAGCCACAAAGTTAAACAGAGGTTAGGGAGTGGTAGCACCACACCTTTAATCCTAGCATTCCAGAGGCAGAAATCCACGTGTTCAAGGATACACCTAAGCATGGTGACCAACGCCTTTAATCCCAGAAAGCACGCCTTTAATCCCAGGGAGTGGTGGTAGAAAGCAGAAAGGTATATAAGGCGTGAGGACCAAAAACTAGAGGCATTTGCCCATAGAAGCATTTGGCGTGGTTAAGCATTTAGGCTGGTTAAGCATTCAGGCTTCTAGCAGCAGTTCAGCTGAGACCCATTCTGGATGAGGACTCAGAGGCCTCCAGTCTGAGGAGGCAAGACCAGCTGAGGATCCGGCGAGGTGAAATAGCTGTGGCTTGTTCTATCTCTCTGACCTTCCAGCGTTTGCCCCAATACCTGGCTCAGGTTTGATTTTTATTAAGACTCTTTAAGACTCATGCTACAGAGAGGGGTGAATAGAGGGGAGGGGACAGGAGGGGATGGGAGGTGGGAACATGGGGGAGAGACAGGGAGGGAGAGCTATGAAAGAGGTATCTTGACAGAGTGTACCATTAAGGGGATGGGGAGAAATCTGCAGCTAGGGAAAACCCTGGCTCACAGATTATCCCCAGCTAAGACTCATAGCAGTGGTGGAGAGGGTGCCTGAACTGGCCTTCTGCTGTACTCAGATTGATATCTACTGTAGCAGGAATCGTAAAGAGTCTTATTAATAAAATCAAACCTGTAGCCAGATATTGGGGTGAACTGGAAGATCAGAGAACCAGAACAAGCCACAGCTACCTCACCTCGCCGGATCCTCAGCTGGTCTTGTTTCTTCAGACTGGAGGCCTCTGAGTCCTCATCCAGAATGGGTCTCAGCTGAACTGCTGCTCAAAAGCCTGAATGCTTAACCAGGCCAAATGCTTAACCAGGCCAAAATGCTTAACCAGGCCAAAATGCTCAACCAGGCCAAAATGCTTAACCAGGCCAAATGCTTCTAGTTTCTGTCCTCACGCCTTATATACCTTTCTGCTTTCTACTACCAATCCCTGGGATTAAAGGCTTGCTTTCTGGAATTAAAGGCTTGTGTCACCATGACTGGCCATTTCCAATGTGGCCTTGAACTCACAAAGATCCAGAGGGATTTCTACCTCTGGAGTGCTAGGATTAAAGGTGTGAGTGCCACCATTTTCTAGCCTTTGTATCTAGTGGCTGTTCTGTCTCTGACCCCAGATAAGTTTATTAGGGTGCACAATATTTTGGGGAACACAATACCACCACAATCTACTCTAATTGTCATCATAGAACCTACATCCAGTGACTGATGGAAGCAGATGCAGAGACTCACAGCTAAGCACTTGGTCAAGATCCTTGATTAGTTTTTGTTGAGACTACTGAAGCATCTTGTACTTCACAAGATACAAGTAATGACATCCACAGTACACATTCCCAGCAGTAGTCATCACAGGAAAACAGAGTGCAACAGAAATTGTCATTACACTACTGGTTTGGAAGAATTGTCATAACAAAATAGCATGTACTAATTTCTACAACAGAGATTGATCTTTCCAGAGTCCAAATTGTGAGTGTCAGAAATTTTGCTGGTACCTAAGTTCTCTCTCCCTTTGTCTTCATCTCAGCCCGTTGCTATCTGCCTCCTCACTTGCCCTTCCTTCAGGAGCGCATCTCTCTCCTCTTGTTCATGCATTGGGAATTTCTACTCACATTGGATACACTCTACATCTTTCAATTATTTGATCACTGAATAGCTCTCATACATCTATTTTTATAGATGAAGCAAAGTATTTTTTATGCTGTGAGCCTTTTTACATCTCTATTATCTTTCTAAACCTTTTCCCTTTAGCTCTTCTTCTCAGTTTTCCATGGCCTAAGATTTTATTAAGAACTAGTCTTCACCAGGTAAAATCATGCTATTTTTTATCCAATAGGAAATGATTAGCACTGAAAACATACATACAAGTAACATTATATGGATAAAGTATATTGTATTGGGGAATATATGTATATATGTATATGCATGTAATAACAGTTAATAAAAAGAGGCCATTGAATTTGAAAAAGAGAAGGAGAGGTGCATGGGAGGGTTTGGAGAAAGAAAGTGTAAGGAGGAAGCATACTTATAATCTCAAAAATAAAAGAAATAATTAAAAATAAAATTATAAGGTAGCTTGCCATTATTTGTTTTTTTTTTTTATAAAACTTCATCTTCTTTATTATGCATTATTTTAGCTTCAGAACAAAATAAACAAGACACAAAATACAAAATACCCCACCTTCCTATTCTGTGGCAGGAAATTTTCCTGCCTTAAGGTAAAAAGGATAGGATAGAAGAGATCCTCTAGATGTGAGCAGCGAGTCAGGTGGGTCAGGCCCAGTCCAGGCTGCTGCTGAAACCACAAACTATAGAGGATGTGGGCTTCCCAGGGGAGTCTCTAACACACTGTTTCCATGCATAGGCACACTCATCACCTTCAAGTGAGGGGATCTCATCAGGAACCGCCGCACAAGGCTCCTTGCTGTCACCTTCATCAGTGACTAAAAAGAAAGACGTGAGATTTGAGCCAGATGGCAATAAGTGTGACCAAGGGCCCAGACAGTTCCATGACTTACCACTTGTATCTCAAGTCATCTAGCTCACCCAGGCCTGGTTTGATCATGTCATAGGTGCAGTTGGAGTGGGTCTGGGGATTCTCAAGGGAGAAACCAGACGAGGCCAGAGCAGGTTCAAACAACAGCACCACCAGGTCCTTGACAGTTTTGTCATTTTTGTCCCCTCATACCTGCTGTAGAGTCTCTACAGTGGGATGGGGCAGGATTGATGTAGCCGACTGTGGAGTTATCTTGAAGTGCCTGGGTCTTCATGACCCTCTCCACACTGGCTCTCCAGCCACAGGTGCTTGTAACAACCTAGCAGGGTGAAGACACAAACCTTTTGGATATTGTCACCTTAGTTTTTAAGGACTGGGAGATGACTAATCACAGCTACTCTGGAGGCTGAGTTTTCAGGAAGGTGGATTGACTCCAGGGACTCAAGGATTATCTTTTCAACCTTCTTATCCAAGAGCTTCTTCATGAAGTTGCAGAGATTTTCACACTGCTTTGCTCTCCTCCATTTTCTTCTTTCCTTCCCACTATCTGGTAGGTCCAGGCTCTCTTTAGTCAGAGAGACCAGACACTTTCCATCAAATTCCTTGAGCTGCTGCACACAGTGTTCATCAACTCAGTCACATACACCACAGCAAAGTCCAGCTTCTGCACATGCTACACATAGGCAGAGTTGGCCACCTGCTCTTTGCTCTGACCAGTGACAAAGCAGATGGACTTCCATGTCTCCTTGGTGCCAGACACATACTCTGACAGAAAGTGGTGACTGAGCAGTGTGATCGTGGAGGAGCTTAGAGAGGTGCCTACAGTTAGTGGAATCTTCATGGATTTCAAGCTTTAAAGTCTTGGAAAATACCATAGAATTTCTTGTACTTTTCTTCATCTTCCTGGTAACTCAGAGAAGAACTCATGGCTGAGGTACTCAGATATCAGCTCATCTCAGTTGTCCATGATGAACACACAAGGAATATACAGTTTGATGTTTTTCTTTTTCTTATTCTTAAAATAGTCAAAAGGACTTGCCAAGGACTGAAGAGCAAAGTCGTGAATTTGAAGTGACCTTCTACAGAGATATGTTCAAAAAACAACAACAAACAAAACCAAAAAACAAAACAAAACAAACAAACAAACAAAAAACAGTAGTATATTTCAAGAGAAGATCGCCTCAAGTCCCAGTATCAAGCATCTAACACTGGAACAAAGCCGCACTCCTGAAGTCCTAGGAATAGAGTAGAAACTATGCGCAGCTCCAGAGAAAACAATCCTAATACCAAGTCAACTTAGAATGCTAGTCCTGAGAACTATATCTCCAATCAGAACCCCTGCTGTGATGTCCACCATCTGGATTCCCACCAGAAGGCCAAGTGAAATCACTGCCAAGCACAGGTCTCTCTGAGTAGTTTCTAGTGAATAAATTCATGTGGTTACTTAACTTTCAGCTACCAGCTACTGACTAGTTGGGAAAGGTGTGCTCTACCATCTCCACATTTTGCAAACCACACCAGTTTATAAAGCAAGCACCTTGACTGCCAACTGGTCTTGCCTGAATTTGGTCAGGCTATTACAGATTTAACTATATTCCTCCTCAGTGAAGTCAGCAGGGTTTCTGGTCCACATTGTCCCAGTCTTATTCAAATCTTTCTGATCAATGTCTTTCTTCTTAATCTTCTTGGCTTTCTCTTTTTTGCCACTGACTCTCATCCTCATCTGTCCCTGCATCTTCAGTCTTAAGATTTTCCTCCTTATCTTTATCCTCTTTCTTAGCTTTCTCTTCTGTATTATCGTCACTGACCTCTTGTTCCCTCTCCAACCCTGGCAAAGTTGGAAGGGTCTTTCAGGCTCCCATAACATAATTTGTCCAAAAAAATACTAGGTTTATTTTAAAAAAACACACAAGAAAATGATAAATTAGTCTATTGTTTTGGATGCAAAGATAAAAGGCTTCAACTAGTTTATTTTGATTTATGAGTAGACATATTACAATATAACACCAACAATGTCTAAACATAAACCTATTTTACAGCATTATTTTCAAAGTACAAGCTTGAAGATATTCTTCTTCCAAGTCTTTCTTCTTTTATGGGCGAATTGAAAACTGTTTCTAATTGTATTTTTAGTCATTTTTATCATACACTATTTAGACAAGTTTTTTTTTCTTTTCCTTCTTTGGGTTTTGTTTTGTTTTTTGTTTTATTTTGTTGTTTTGTTTTGTTTTGTTTTCAAGATGGGGTTTCTCTGTGTAGTCCTGGCTGTCTTCACTTTATAAACCAGGTTAGCCTTGAACTCACAAGATCCACCTGCTTCTGCTTCCTAAGTAGTGAGAATGAAGGCGTGCACCACCACTGCCAAGCCTAAAACCATAATTTAAACTTTAAACTTTTTTTTTTTTTTTTGGTTTTTTGAGACAGGATTTCTCAGTGTAGCTTTGGTGCCTGTCCTGGATTTCACTCTGTATACCAGGCTGGCCTCGAACTCACGGAGATTCGCTTGGCTCTGCCTCTTGAGTGCTTGGATTAAAGGCATGTGCCACAACCCCCCAGTGTTAAACTTTAAAATTTTTTTAGTGTTAGTTCATTAGAATTATAAAATTTTGGAAAAAGAACTTCATATTTACTTTGAAATAAAAATTATACTTTGTTTGCTTAAATTTTTGTGTTTATTCTTAGCAATGGAAGTTTTATTTAGCAAGTTTTATATGATGTTTTGTCTACGGGATGGATGATTAGGATTATATTTTACACATGGGGTTAGTATTATTTGCCAGTTCAATAAAAAATAAGTATTTATCAATAGTTACATATGATCCAATTTCCTCTATGCAGATGCAACTCTTGCCTTTAATAACATTATTATTATTATTATTATTATTATTATTATTATTATTGGTTTTTCCAGACAGGGTTTCTCTGTGTAGCTTTGGAGCTTGTCGTGGAACTCACTCTGTAGCCCAGGCTGGCCTCGAACTCACAGAGATTCACCTGCCTCTGCCTCCCAAGTTCTGGGATTAAAGGCGTGCGCCACCACCACCTGGCAATAACATTACTTTTAATGTGATATGAAAGTGGTTTGTTTCAATATTCTCAAGAAGGTTAAAGTAATCGCTATATATTAATATTCATTTTATCATGCAGGTTTCCATTATATTTTAAATTTTTCTCATATCTTTAATAAACAAATGCAATTGATTTGCTAATTTTAATATGCAAATAAATCAATATTATTTCAATTTCTTTTCAACCATTGACATAGTCCAAATGTCTTTCCAAATTGCACATCAACATTTTTTAGTTAACCAGAATCATGAATAAATGTTTTGCTTGTCATTCGAATTCAAGTTTCTCTTCCAAGTCTTTAAAAATATATGTTAGAGTCTTTAAATTTTTGCGTTATGCATATTGTGAGTTTTGGAGAGCTTTATAATGTGAAAGCTATATCATTACATTTACCCATTAAAAAATCAACTTCAAGAGTGTTTAAAATACACCATCCATCACTGAACTGAAAATAACACATAATTATTTCAAATACCAACTTAGTCAACAACTCCAGGAGCTGTGCATTTTCTTCAAGAAGATTGAAGCAATGAGTTGCAGAGTACCTATTATGCGTAATTAAGCTTTAAAACGCACATCAGTAGTCTCATAGCACTGTTTTAAAAACAGCTTTGTTGTCATGTGACTGGCAGTAAAAGTCATTCCTAGGCAGGTCGCCTCTATCCCAAACTGGCTTCATTCTACTGAATCTAGTCACATAGTTTTATCCCAAGGATAAATTTAAAAATCATAACTAAAGATTTCAGTTATAATAATGGGCATGATTGTCACCAACTCCTCAATATTTGGGGACCGGGGCAATTTCTTGTCTATTTTGTTTGATATGTCATTTTATTTGATCAGTATCTCTTCATTACTTTGCTTAATTCAGTACTTTAGGGATAAATAAGTCACTATTTTTTATTGTCATCCAAATTTTCATGCAATAAATCAGATTCAGCAATTATAATAAATTTCTATTTTGAAAACAAGTTTAACTAAAAAATCTATTTACTTTCAAAAGTAAACAAAAGTAAAATCTGCAATTATTTTCTTCATAATTTCAAAGTAATATTAAATATTTCATTTCATTTCTTCTTATATATACTGATCTGGTGCACTTTATTTTTCTCTTTGTGAATGTGTACTGGTCAAACGTGTGCATATATACATGTGTGTGCCCAGAATGTGGAGGCCTTAGATCGGTGTCTGTAATCATCCATGAAAATTCTTACACCTTATTTATGAAGAGGCTTCTTCAATAAAACCTGGACTTTGCCAAAGTCTAGTCTCATCTCATTGTCTGGCTTATTGTGGGTAGAGGATTCTTTATCTTTCTCTTCTGAGGCTGGAATTGCAGGCAGGCCTCCACACCTACCTGAAAGTTAAGTGGCTTCCACAAATCTGAACTCATTTCTTGTCCTTGTGCCTGGGTGGCAGGTGCCATAACCATTGAGAAGTCATCCCCAGCCCCTGCCTAGTACATTTTACTTAATTAGTACATACTGCGTATAAAGAATCCTCCTGTGCTGCTCTATGAGTCATACTAAATTTCAAGAATTTTAGACTGTGTACACACCAAGTGTGAAAAGGAACCTTGTGCATTCTCTTCCATTAAAATCATCTAACACCATGACCACATTAAAAACATCATCATCATTATCAATACTGTCATTTAATAGGTTTGAAATACAGCTTGACTTTTTGAAGATTATATTTCCTAAGTATAAGGTACCCAATCAGATAGTCCAGGCTTGATGGTCATTAACCACTGACTAAATACATGTAATATAAGTAGAGTCATAGCATAATGGGGAGACAGTGCCCCATATACATCTTTCCTCCCTGTGAGTAACTTTTACTGCCAGGAATTGGTTACATCTAGGTGAGTTGTTGGCCAAAGGTTCCCCTTGAGAAACCTCAAACAGCTCTTGTCTATTGCCAAGGATATTAGTTGCTCTCCACAAACTGCAAGTAAGGCTCTATTGCTAAATATAATACTACATATCACATGGAGAAATTGTGCTGGTGTCTTACTAGAACCTTCATTCCTACTGACGAGTGTTCATGATACCGGAAGCCACTGTGCATCCTCCCAGAGGAGAAAAGTAAACACCAACCCAACTACAAAGCCTGTGATCTACAACAGTGCCTTGTCTGTATGACATGTTGGTGCAAGAGTGGCACAAGTATAGTGAGAGTAAACAACAACCACTCCCTGACTGAATTTAAGGCCCACTTCACAAGACAGAATACTTTGCTTTAATTATTAGCAAATATTTTAATGGTGGAAGCTCAACATTGGAGGAGTTTGTAACAAAGATGGGCTTGTTTGATAGAAGGTCAGAATATAAACAACGAAGTACAACAAGAATGAAACAGAAAACAACAATCTCACTTCTAGAAATCTCTGTGAGAATAAAGTCAGTACATTAACCTTATATATAATGTCATCATTCAAAGCAGGAATTCATAAAACTGAAAATCTAGAAATTTTGCAATATGGTTAAATGGCAAATAGTAAAATTATATGACAAAATATTCTTCAGATGTGGAATTAAAGAACTATATGTCCATATACATGCCTGGATATATTTATACAAAGATATAAATAGAGCCTGCAAATGGCTTTCATTCAGAATGCAATGATATCTTTTTTCCACAATAAGAGACACAATAAAACTGTAGCCTATTGCAAGGTACATGGTGATTGTTACATAGAGATGAATGTTGTCCACATTATTCCCAAACAAGAAAACACAACTATAATGTGAAAATATTCCAGACCCAAAGGGTGGCTACTCCTGAAAATCTGACAGCAGCAGATGCTAAATGAAAGTGTAGAACTCTGGAAAAGCCATTCATCAGAGGAGTTTATGTTAGTTTCTTTGGGATGATTGAAGTTTATCATGAATTTAAATTTACTCATCAATTATAACATGATTATTTTATCCCTAGATATTATCTACAAAAATAAATAAGTAAAATAAGCATGTGAACCCTAAGAACAAAGAGAAGAATATCCAATATCCATGCTATCATTAAAATAGCACCAAATTAAAAAGAGATGAAATGATATTTACATAGCATTAAAAATATTTCATTATGGGCAGCAATGTATAGTAATCTTAAAAGAAATATATATTGCACACAGACAAACATAACATATCATTTAGGATTCCACTCAGCTGAAGCTGAGAAAGAAAGAAAATTGTATATGTCGACATAGAAATGAGACCAGTGCCCTGCAATGTGGGAAACTGACCTTGACTGAAAAGAAAGGGGTTCTTTGAAGTTGAACAAATCCATCTCTCTATCTTGACTGAAGAGTAGACCGAATGAGTGTGCTTCCAGGTTGACACTTACTCAAGGGAATTTAAAATCTATGCATTTACTTGAATTGCTGAAAACCTTTAAAAGCTAAGCTCTTAGGCAATTGTTTTTTGGAGTTGGCTACATTGGAAGATATATGCTATGTTTCATTACAAAAAAAAAAGTTTGCCTTCTTTCCTTTAAGTATCTAGTATTTTAATTTAACAGAAGATTAAGAAATAGGTACAAAGCACAATAGTATAGTAAATTAAACAAGAAGAATGGGTTTTTGTAAGGCAGATATGGAGAGCTTTGAGGTAAGCTCCTCTGAAGGAGTAATTGATTTTACAATCACAGCATTTTTGTCTCTCGCTGTTCTAAGTCGTGGCCTTTGCCCCGTTCCACTCCAGGCATATCCATCTGCTGAGGGTACGATTAAAATGTGCTACAGACCGGGTGAAAGAGGAAATACCTACGCAGTATTTTTGACATTCAAATTGGATTATACACAAACAATATGTCTGAAAGGCCAGCTATTACCCTGGGGAAGGATTTTCAGGATTTTCAATATTGCTTATTTTCCTTTTACATATCAACAGCTATACTCCAGAGGACTCCAATAATTCAGTTTCCCCAGGAGAGAAGAGGGAGTAGATATACCTACAATGGCTAAGTGAAAAGCATGTAGGAGTGGCAGAAGCCTGGCTGCCTTCCAGCTTGAGAGTATTAGAGAGAATGAAGCTAGCATTCAAATGTGCATTTTGATTTTTTATTCTTGGAAAAAGAGTTGAGCATTAGTACAAAATGTTTAGTGGCCAGAGACCTGTCCTGGGTCCTTTTAGTATCTGGCAAGTTATCCCATCCTCCACTGACAACTGCTGGCTACAGGACAATCTTAGCAATTTCCCAGCACAGCATGATTAGAGCAAGGTTCTCTGTGCAGCCAAGGATTCTGTTGGAGTGTAGAGGAACTCAGAATGGATCAGAATGGAGTCTGGATTTAGGAGGAAGGTGATATAGTGGGGCCAAGTTAAGAGAGAAAGGCAAAACTCATGAACATGATAAAGGACTTCGATCATGACTACCTTCTTATAGAGAAAGAATAAGTGAAACACTATATTAACCGTTTATATCCTTCATGAAGTCCCAACAAAATCTCTGCCTGAAAAAGGATGACCCCAATCGATGTGCTAAGAAGAGTGGAGAAATCTTGTGGGGCCCCACCTTTATACAAAGAACTACAGGCAACTAAGCAGTGCCGAAAGCCAAACAAATAGTTGTCCTCAGGGGAGATGCTCTGGTTATTATCCGGTACCAAGTGGTCAGCCTTGGAATCATGTACAGAGAGGCAACATTATACAGATTGAGTGGTTACATTTACATATTTGGTAATATATATCAACAATAAAGGAAAATAGACCATGAATTTGAGGGAAAGCAATGAGGGATACATTGGAGGGGTTGAAAGAATGAATGGGAAGGGGTTAAAATGATGTAGTTATATTTTAATTTTATTTTTTAAAATAGACTTTGCAAAAGTTTTTTTTTTCTTTCTCCATCTATTTCAACCAACGTATGCAGTAGTTATTTATTGGAATGACAGTGGATTGGTGATGCAATGTATGGACAAGAAAGTGTTGTGGGAATTCTGCCATTTGGTCTAACAATCAATTAGAGTGGTTTAATCCAACGGGCATGGTCTTCTCTGAAGATTTGTGACCCTTTTAGAATTTGTGGCAGAAAGGTCATGATCTCTTGGGCTGGACAGAACAGGCAGCAAGTGGTGAAGTGTTGCAGTTTGCTTCCCATCTTCCTTGAGCACAACAACAGGGCAGCAATGGCAGAATCAGCATAAGCATCAGCCTTGTTCAGTGTCGTGAGTGTACCTCATTGATCTAATTCCTTAATAAACTTTACCTGGTCCCAGATTCCCAGGACCCACATTACCTGGCATCTCACATTGGGCGCCATATGTAAATGGGAGTTTTCCTGTGTCCTGCAGCCACTCTCAAATAATCACCCAGAGGCTTAATATAAATTATAAATGCTTGGCTGGTAGCTCAAGCTTATTACTAACTAGCTATTATACTTAAATTAACCCATAATTTTTATCTATGTTTAGCCATGTGGCTTGGTACCTTTTCCCAGTATGATGTTCTCATCTTGCTTCCTCTACTTCTGGCTGGTGACTCCTGACTCCACCCTTCCTCTTCCCAGAATTCTCCTAGTCTGGTTGTCCACCTATACTTCCTGCATGGCTACTGAACAATTATTGTTTTATTAAACGAATTCAAGTGAAAAATCTTTACAGTGTACAAGAAGATTATTCCATAGCATTTGGATACAAGAAAGGTGACTGCCAAACTTTGCCAAGATAAGGTAAGACAGTCCTTCAAAATTCCCTGCTTCACAGGAAATTCTGTCAGACATGCTAGGTCTTTAGGCCAGAGTTAGCTACCCCAATATTGCAGAGAAATTTTGTGTGACTGTCCAGGCAGCTTAAGGTCCCTGTCATTAGTTAACATTTCACCCTTCTGGGGTCTTGATGGAGCTGAAAACTAAATAGTTATTGTTTTAATTCTCCTTAGTTATAATAAAAGATAAATTAGATATGAAACTTTAGACTCACAAAGATAGAGTATTTTCTTTAATTTTGCCAAATACAGGCAGACTGGATATTGTAACTGATTCTTGCTTGATAACTGTTTTTGTTGAGTGTGACCTTATTATGTTAAAGTTAAAAACTTCCTTTTTAATTAAACAAAAAGTGAGAAATGCTGTGGAATAGTCCTCTTGTATACTGTAAAGATTTGTCCCTCAAACTGGTTTAATAAAGTGCTGATTGGCAATAGGCAGGCAGGAAGTATAGGCGAGGTAACCAAAATAAGAATGTTGGGAAGAGGAAGGGTCGAGTCAGGAGTCACCAGCGAGACACAGAGGAAGCAAGATGAGACTGTCATACTGGGAAAAGGTACCAAGTCATATAGCTAAACATAGATAAGAATTATGGGTTAATTTAAATGTAAGAGCTAGTTAGTAATAAGCCTGAACTACCAGCCAAGCATTTATAATTTATATTAAGCCTCTGAGTGATTATTTGAAAGTGGCTGTGGGACATAGGGAAACTTCCATTTATAGGAAAGCAGGCAGAAGCCAACTAGTAATAAGTCGTCATAAAAGTAGAAGGGATTCAGAGCATGGCTAGATTTTTATTATTGAAAATTGATGTCAGTAAAGCAAGTGGCTGAGGCTTTGAGCCACTTCAGTCCCAACTACCTTACCAAGAATTGGACTTTGGGAATAATGGAGGGTGATTTCAGTATAAACCACAAGAGTTCCAACCACCAAAATCTACTTTTTTTTATATATATAAACTCAATAATTTCAAAAATGGCTTAAAGTCATTTAACAGATTCAAATTTACATGTTTGAGCAAGTACTTTTTTTTGATACAGGGTTTCTCTGTGTATTCCTGGCTGTCCTGGAATTTGCTCTGTGGACCTCAGAGATCCACCTGCCTCTGCCTCCAAAGTGCAGGAACTATAGGCATGCAGAACCATCACCCAGTGAGCAAGTGGTTTTTCACATTACAATATTACCTAACTAAATAAATTCATGTCTATGGGGGTTATCAGGACAACTACAATTCTTGGTTAGCCAGTAAGGAATCAGGAGGAAGCAACGGTAGCAGTAGAAGCAGCAGCAGTAACAGTAGTAGTAGCGGCAGTGGGTAGAGTCCTAGGGTAGATGGACTCAGCAGTAAGAGTGAAGACCCTATGATTTTCCTTCTTTCATGACCATTTTTATCAGGCCACTACCAGAAGGGGGCACTGAATCTAGGCTAGGCCTTCCCACAACTCAAGACAATCCTCCAAAGACCTGCCACATACAAACTGATAGAGACAGTCATTTATTGATGATCTCTTCTCGATTATGTCAATTGAACAATTATAATCTAACCATCATAATTACTAGGGAAACTGTCATTGTGGTGAATTCATTTTGTCATGATAAAATGTCTTATTGAAAATATCTCATATAATAAATTTGATCATGGTTCCCCTCCTGAATTCCTCCCAGACTTTCTGTACCTCCTTATCCATCCAACTTTGTTATTGTACTCTTTCTTTTAAAAAAAATCATCTAAATTCATGCTTACCTATTAAGATTTATGATTTTGTTTGCATTAAATAATTGAGGCAGTTGTAATGTCAGTATGAAAATGTAAAATTTTTAAATGAGATCGATATGAAGAAAACCTTCTATTTAATCATAATTAATTGAATAAGCAATTTATATTTATTTTGTGTAATAAATGTGATTTGTCAGAATAAAATTTCATTAGTCATATAAATGCATTTAATTTCCAAAAGTATTTTTCTATTTACTGCTATATATAATTTGATATGATGAGTTTTAATCTCATTTGATTATGCTTAAGGTTTAAAATTAATCAGATGCTATATATCTCATAAACTTGCCAATATGGAGAATAAATGAAAAATTAATTATGTTTACTGAAACTTTTTGAGATATTCTATTTTTAAATATACTCAAAGATGGTTAGAATGAAGAAAGAAATATTTTAGAATAATAAAATGAATGTAACAGTAATTAAAATGAGCTTTATAACAATCTAAGAATATATTATTACATAAAGATAAAACATTGGGAGAAAAGTAAATTCACATATGGTAAGCGACTTTCCTAAACACCAGATTTAATGCTTAAGGATAGTGTAAGTCCTGTTTTTAATTTGTTGTGGCATGTATGCAGTTTGATGGGTATCCCCACTTCATTAGGTATTTTCAAAGTGAAGATTGTAAAGGCTTTGTTCACCTGGGTAAACTGATAATAATGCTTCACTTTATTACTTGCAAACCTTTCAGAACTGCTTGTATCCAGTGGCAATGCCTGGCTTTTTATTGCTAATTATTCCAAGAAAAGGGAATTTAGAACAAAATGAATGATTAATTTTTAGCCCATAATTCTAAGTTCCTGTCCATTATTGCAGGGATGTTATAGCAGCAGGAAATTGAGACAGCTGGTCATGTGACATTCACAGTCTACAATAGAGAAGAGGGAAAGCATGCATGCTCACTCACTTGCCTGATTGCTCCCAGTTCCATACTTCAGTTTTTACACGCTTCAGGAACCCCTGCCAGAGAATGATGCTGCACACAGTGAGCATAATCTCCCCAATTCAATTAATTGATCCACCGCAGAATTTCTCACAGACCAATCTATTATAAAAAATCCCTTATTAAGACTTTCTTATCAAGTGAATCTAAGCTGAGTAAAGTCTACAGTTAAACCAAACCATGACATTGTTACTATACTGGAACCTTTGTTGATGCTATTGTAAAGTAATAAATATTTGCCTTAAGTAATTGCCCCAGGGCATCCTCTTGTAAATCAAAACATCACACAGACCCATTTAAGGTGTAGTGGCTTCCCTCCAATACAATGTCGTTTGTTCAGGAATCTCAAATAATTGTCATGTATTTTTTCTTTGAATTTTTGTTGTCATACACATTTGTAATTGTATATTCTTTAAATAAATTAATGCAAACACATATGAATGAGTGAGGCTTCTGTATTATTATTATTATTATTATTATTATTATTATTTCTTTTAGACAAGGTCTCATTATGTAACTATGGATGACCTAGAACCTACTATGTAGACCAAGCTAGCCAGAAAGTTACAAATATTTGCTTGTTTTTGCCATTTGAGTATTTGGATTAAAAACATATATCACCACACCTGGACAATTTTTGTATTAATAAGAAATGTGTATATTTTTCTATATATCCCAAATATAAAGCAGTATATATGTATGAACAATTATTCTATTTTATATTTTTTACAAAAATTATACATAGTTACATATTAGATACATGACTCCTTAGAACATGTTTTAATTTGAAGCCTGTGCTTGTATGAGACTATCTCAATTAAGAAAACAAAAGAGTGTAGACTATCAAAGTATGTTATGTGAAAGCTTTGGGAAAAATACAAACAAAAAGGAGAACAAAAATAGAGCTTCAGCATAGCATTTCCTTCATTTTCTGCATCCAATAATTCATTTTTATGTCCTTATAAATAAAGATTTTCTTTATCTGTATTTTCCAACTTTCAAATATGTCTACAAATTGCTCTACATATATGTATATAAATACAAATATTTAATAAAACCGGGTTTGTTTACCTGGTAGTATTCAGTTTTTTCATCCTATTTTATAATAGATTTTATAGATTAAGTCTATTACATTATCCTGTACTTTTAGATTTTTTTTATTGCTGTCAAGCTCTTGGGACGCTATTAAGCCATGAACCAGCCTTTAGAAACTCTAATCTTCTTCACGAATAAATCATGAAGTATCTTCTAAGCAACATTTGTGAAGTGAGGAGACAGGTAAACAATGTCCAGTCTCAAATGTCATTATAATACCTATTTGTCGTTGCATTAGTGAAGATATTATTTGAAAAGGCCGAGTTTGACAAGTGTTTTTCCTTGAGATTTCAGTGTGATAGTGAAAGGATAGATCAGTCAATGTATGAAATTTCTCCCATTTTTATTTTCTATGACTCTTTTACTAGTGCTTTTCAGAGGAATAGATATGCAGAATAGAGAGAGAGGAATGGATGTGCAGAATAGAGAGGAAGAAAGTAGTAACCAGAGGTGGGAGAAAAATACTGAGAGAGACTAAAATTTTAAGGAATTTGCTTGAGATTATTCATGCATGCTTACAAATTCCAATTCCACAGGGGAGTGTGGTCCCAAATCCATTTTCTGGAGAGACCCTGCTTTGATTTTAATGTGAAATGGCCTCCATGGCTTCTTGTACTAAATACCTGGCCCCTGGTTATTAATATTTCAGGGAGTATGTGATATAATATAACTTTAAAGGATGAAGTAGGTTACTGGGGACATGACTCTGGAAATCACACTTGTCTCCAGTCCATTCCTCTTTCTGCTTCCTGTTAGCTGTGAGGTGAATAACCTCAACTACTTTTTCCCACTCTTACAATTCTCTGCCTCATAATGCTACAAAATCAACAGAGCCAAAGACAATAGATTGAAATCTCTAAAATCAGAAATCACATTAAGTGATATTCCCAAGCCACTCTCAGTGATTTTGGCCAAAGCTGTACAATAAAAATCATATAATATGGGGCCTGATAAATTGTAATAATCTAGTCTGTAAAATATCGCTAACTTGTTGAAAACTCAGTCATTTATTTTGTCTCTTTCAGATGTTTTGTGACAGACTTTTTCTATGTCGACTCCACACAAACACATGTCTAATCACCCATATAAGGAACCAACATCAGAACAAGTACCGATATTGCCAAAGTCTAACTTGCTGAACCATTGAATTTTATCGGGGCTAGTTATGGGATATGGAGGGAATGGGAGATGGCTTGGGAGGGGGAGGTTGGAGGGGTGGGAGGAAGGAAGAGGGGAATCTTTGATTAGTATGTAAAATGAATAAAAAAATTCTTAATTTAAAAAAAATCCACAGCTAAATGGTATATCTGTGTCATTGACCCAAGCATGGTCTCCAGTGGCAGAATAGACCACATATATCAACACAGCCCTTGGCCTGTTATTTATATATATATTTATATATATATATATATATATAAATATATATATATATATAATTCTAACAAATTCTAACAAAAATACTGGTTAAACGTTGAAATAAATTTTAAAATTGTGATTAGTAAAAGATAGGTTAAATTTTATTATCTTTATTTATAAGTAATTTTGAGCAATTCCAGTCTCAGACAATGTAATTTAATGTTTTAATCCTAAACTTTTGTAGCTACTGTTAATTTTTATAATATATTTGCAGCTATGAGAATAATACATCATAAATTTTCATAAATATTTTATTAGACATGGACATTAATTCTATAACCCATCATACTACTAAAGACACCACATGTGTGTGTAGTCATATGTATGTATTTACTTTAAATGAAGACAAAGTGGTCAAGATCTTTTTGCTTTGTTCCTGTAGAAATTTTGTGTCCAGACTTCTGAGATTTCATATTTCTGATGTTATACAGTAACTGCAGCATTAAGCCATGAGAGAACAGTCCTTATCCCTTATATCTCTTTCATTTTTAATTCCAGAGGGAGGCAGTCCACAATGACAGAAAAAGCATGGCATCAAAAGCAGGAAGCTGTCACCTGAGGCCATGTTGATGCCCTTGGCCTATACTGCCACCAGGGACTGTGCAGTGCCCAAGGGCTGTATTGATATCTGTGGTCTGTTCTGCTACTGGAGACCATGCTTGGGTCGATGACACAGGCTTGCATGGGATTCCATGTGGATGTCTATGGTCCATGCTCCCGTTGATTGGAAAGGGCAAGGAAGCTACTTCTGCCATAGTATTGATGACTGCAGACTCAAAGCTGAGAAGGAGGGAGAGAGAAGGCTTCTGTGACTACCCCAACCTCCACCCGTGCCTCCCCCCAAATAAAAAGTACCAGCCTAGACAGAAAGCCACCGAAGAGACCTCTTATAAAATGTGGTAAAGATGCTGAAGTATAGCTGTCCACAATTGATGGCTTTGGGTGGAGGTTTACATAGGGAGGGACTCCGATTTCGTTAAGGGGCTGGCCTCTAAGGGTTTGACCATGCTCCAGTGAGTATATGGGTAATACAAATTGGCTTTTATTTTTCTTTTCCCTTGTTTTTTCATTTTTCTTCTTCCTTTTTTGTGGGGAGTGTCACAAGGGTAGATGAACAAACCTGGAAGGACTGGGAAGTGAGTGTGCTCAGGATTCATCATTCCCAATAAAAAATTAATAAAAATATTATGGAAAAAAAAGCTAAAAGTGTTCAGGAAGTGGTGCTGAGCTTACTGCTTCAAGACCCACACCCCAGTCACCATTTCCAGCAAGAATTTCCATGTGATTCTGCAGCATCTCCCAAAAGTACCATCCATTAAAGGCAAAACACTCAAACTTGTAAGCCTGTGGGAGACTTTACATTCAATCTACAGCCTGAGGCTGATAGCAGAAATATTGAAACGAGAGAAAGAGAAAATGGAAGTTGGTCTTGAGACCATAAAGAAAATAATAATTTTGACTGAACACTGCAGTAAATATCTGCATGCTGTGAATGTGTTGCTCTGATTGATTAATAAATAAAGTGCTGAATGGCCAGTAAGCAGGCAGGAAGTGTAAGCAAGACAAAGAGAGAGGAGAATGCTGGGAACAGGAGGGCTGAGTCAGGAGATTCTGCCAGCCGTGGCCATGAGAAGTAAGATGTAAAGTACCAGTAAGCCACAAGCCACGTGGCAACTTATAGATTAATAGAAATGGGTTAATTTAAGATATAAGAACTAGATAGAAAGAAGCCTGAGCCATTAGGCCAAACAGTTTAAATAATTAAAGGTGTCTGTGTGTTTATTTGGGTCTAAGTGGCTGTGGGCCAGGGCGGGACTGGAGATAAGTCTAGCTACAAAACACTTAGAGTCAAATTCAGATAATCAATAAAGAAAGTTTGAAAATAAAATTTGGCAATTATTTGCCAAAATTGTTCCTATCCTTTAACCCAGGGACCCAGGTGAAATTTCTTTTAAAGTATTTCAGTTCTTAATTTGATATGATATCTCTGGGAATGTTTGTATTTCAGCTCTTGTCCTTATCAAATTTGCCAAAACTGACAACCAGGAGACTCCCAGGGTCCTCTCCTCTGAGTCAACTTTAAGTAGCAATTTCTCTTACAACAGACAGAACATTATATGTAAGATGAAAGAAATAATTCCATGAAAATGTGACTTGCTAAAAAAACCAATGAGTTTATTTAACTTACTTAAGAAACATAATTTACTAAGAGACAGCTTGCATTACTGAAAGTCCCACGTCTGCATGAATGATGGCTCCTGAAAGCTATGTCCTGGGAAAGGACTGTCCTACTTTCCGACAGCTTCCATGAAAAAGTCCATTCTCTCCAATAATTCTTACTGTTTTTATAACCCAGGTGACCTCATTGTGTGTTTTAGTAAGTCTGAGCCTCCTCAAGGCATCTAAGTTCTGTTGCTTAACTGAGTATGGTGAGCCTTTCCCCTTCCTCCATGAGGGAATGTGTTAATTAAGAAGAAACAGCAATATATTCTTCTCCAAGATCAATGGCCTCACTAGCCCCTTGTAGTTGATTAGGTTGTCAAACCAGATATGGTTTTTCTTGCTGAACAATTTTATCTCTGAAAAAAAATGCTAGAGAAACTATACCCATGAAGTGAAGTCTTATCAGTTTGGCTCCCTAACCAAGACCTGAATGACATCAATAGACATGCTAATTTGAAAGGGGTAATCTCTTAGGGCCTAACACTACACAAAGAACTACAGGCAACAAGGGAATACTGAGAGCTGTAGAAATAGTCTTCCCCAGGGAAGAGCACACCAACTGGTTATCCAATACTAAATGTTTCCAGCCCTGAAAACATAAATGCAAGTAATACTACAAACTAAGCAGGTTGGATTTATATATTTAGTGTATATATATATATATATATATATATATATATATATATATGAATACACACACATATATATATATAAATAAATAAAACTGTTGTTGTATGGCAAAATTAAAGAATTAGAGACCATGAGTTTGAGAGAAAATACAAAATGTAATAGCTAAACAACAGATATAAATATTCTCCAAGCCCTTGCCAGGTTTTCAAAAAAAAAAAAAGATAAACCTTTCTTAGGAAGCTAGGAGCCTTGTCTTTGAAACTGGGATCATCAGAAAATTTATTTCTCCTGTATCTGGCAGAATTTAGAAACCAAACATCAACGATTAATAGCAAGCAAATATTTCTGATCATACTGACACTATCCTGGAACATCTATGATTGCTTTCTACTAGTCCAGCCTGCTGTTAAATTCCTGTAACCTTTTGGTGATCTTGCACTAATCTGTGTTTTGCAACAAATTCTTGTCCATTTAAGTTTTCTCATTCAGAGATCCCTGGAACCAGCAGGTCTTTCAGTATCTGCCATTCTTGGAGCTGTTATCTCTCTCTAATAACAAAGATTGAAGCTATTGTCTTTTCTCTCTAATACCAAAGCTTCCCTTTGTAGTAAGATAGGAGCTGTAATAGAGCAAACAGATGTTTCAATAGGATTTGGATATCTTTCAAACTGCCTCATCATACAAATGGTCTATAGAAAAACAAAGGATCTTCACACACACACACACACACACACACACACACACACACACTCACAAGAATGAAGAATACAGTTGATTTGGGGAAGCAGGAGCCATTGCTAACAGACTTAGATCATGTACCAGCAGGAAGGAGGGAGAAAGGGAGAGGGATGGGGTAGAAAAGAAAGAATTACTGAGGTTGTTAGGTCAAGATCTGAGTCTTGATAACCTCCACACATTTTCAAAATAAGCTAAGTGAAGACAGAAGTAATAGTAACAAGTAGAAAAAGGAGAATTTTTTTCTTTAAAATTGAACATATTTTGAAACTGAACAAGTAAAGGAGTCAAATGTACCTCACCACACAAACCAAATCTGTTTCAGGATCTTGACATGAGGTTTATTTGTGAACAGAAGATCATTGGTGTCACCTCGCCCAGTATTGGCCCATCATTGTCCCTGTTTGGTAAGATAGTCTAACAATATGGCAGACCTGTGTGAAATTTCTTCATGGGAACAAAGTTCCCTCTCTGCCTAAGAGCAGGGTTCATTCAGCCTTTTCCATCGCTCAGAAGGAGTATCCTGAAGAAATTCCCAAGAAATTGGAAGAGAGACACATGTCTCTCCTTACCACACCGTCGCTGTTGCAGGGATAGTAACAGAAGGACTTTCTCAGGGAACAAGTAGACACCTTGGTAGAGAGTTGCTGGACATTGACCTCCTTGCTGTTCACAAAGGATAGGTACTTTATTTTATTCTGTAGGAAAATGTTAGGGTTATGTACTGCATTTTTTCACTTTTCACAGTGTAACAAATGTTTTTAGTATATTTTTATCAGTAATGGACAAATTATAAATCATCTGGCCCAAACTCCATATCCAGTGGCATTCTTAGCCTCAAGCTTATTTATTGAGCATATTTGAATGATTTCATAATTCATGCCATTAGTAGATGCCATTCTACTTCCTAACATGCATTTTCTCACCATACAACTCATCCTACTTAACTCTTAAACTTCAACATGTATAACAATAATGGCCCAGCTAAAAACTCCATACTCTGAGATTCAGATAATGCATAGTGTGTGTGTGTGGGGGGGGGGGGGGTAAATGTCATCCTTTACAATGTCAGTCATAATATTTTAGTAACTTTCTTTCCCATTATTCAAATATACTCAAGGACTATTTAATCTTTCCTTTTTGCAACTCTCCCTCTGGCACCTGTGTCTGGGGCATTTAACATACTAAAGAAAAGCTTATTTTTTTTCCTACTAAAGCCCTCTGTACACAGAGCCCTTCTCAGTCTTGGTATTTAATTTAGTACAATAGTTCTCAGTGAAATCTGGGATGAAGACAAACTGAAAAGTATGGAATAATAAGGAGTAGTGTCCATGATTAATAATTGTTATCTATCTTAAATGAAAGCATAAAACTAAATTCTTAGCGAAAGTCGTTCTCATTGCAAACAAGATGCTAGCTCCTAACTTTTTTCATCCCCTTGGTCTCTGACATCTGATTTTGTTCCAGAAAGGATTCACATGCGCTTCAAACTTGCCACATTAAATAGCCACTAAAGTCAATGTTCTCTGACTGTGCTTCAATAACTCTTTTATTTTTATGTTTTATATTTGTAAGCAAATATAAGTATAGAATTTTTATGATTTATCACTAACAGAATCTAAAGCAACATCATTTGATTCTCACATTCAAAGTGAGAGATCTAATTATCCAAAGATTTAAAATAAAATTATATTGAAAAGTCAGTGATTAAATATTTTCCCTAAGTTGGTGATACAATATCCCATTGTACCAGTAATTTAAAAACATAACAGTAGAATGATAATCTAAACTTTCTCTACCAATTTAATATCATCTTTTTTTCTCCCAGCTTTATGATTCATA